>JAPMOB010244480.1:0-15398 GCA_029875015.1 Lepomis gibbosus | reverse complement strand
CTCTTTTCACCCTATGTGTTGTACGCTCCGCTCTTGAGCTACAGAGTGATGCATCTTACTTGTACAAAATCTTTGTTGGAAGTTGCACAGTTCCCAGTTAAGGACTACTAGCCAATCAGAAGCAGAAAAGGGCGGGTTGTAAGAAACAAGGTAGTGTGATCCAAATCAAAGCCTTCAGACCGTAACCTAGCAGATGGTATAAGTTATTACCAGTCCACAATTGTGTTCTGACAATCTATGCTGCCTTGCTGAAAAATGCTACCATAGCGCAAATCGATAGACTCGACTCCCTGCTCCGTTTTCCATTGCAGATAGTACCCAGAGATAGTATGTAGCTTGTCGTCATAGCAACACCACATACAACTGCCATGACGTAAAGTTCAATGCGACACACACACCAGCGATCCACACAGCTCTTAAAATATAACAGTTTACAGTTAAAACGTTTCAATATTCCTCAGAATTTAAAGACAGATAAGCAGTATGAAAACCTTCCAGCTGTGTTTTCCTCTGCCCTTGCTGCTGCAGCGGTCTGTGTGACGGCGGGAGCAGAGGGCTCTGTGAGTGGGCGGCTGGCCGGCCTCACACGCTCCTCCCTATCACATTTTTGTTCCGCCATCACTTCTCGTAAAACTGTCAATATTCGAAATCTACACAGCTGATTTCATACGAAAACTGTAAAATATAAAACTTTCAGTTGCTGGCCCCTGTCTGGTGTACACAATGATGATGCAGTGAATAGTGACTATTCTCTGCCTAATCAGCAGTCTGCCGTGTTTTCACGTTACATTTTAGTATCCCTCAGCTCACTTGGAACCTCGACGGAGGTGAGGTGATATGAAAAAAAGTACCTGGAAGCAGGTACAACATTTCTACAATGGAAACCCAAACAACTGCGAGTCGAGCCAAAGGGCCTCCGCTCAGATTAGCTTGGTTTCAGGGCGTGCCTGACCCCGCTAGCTGCTTGGCAAGATTTATGACACGTTTGCATTGTGACGTCACAGGTAAAGGAAGTGAAGGGCTAGACTACAAACAAGCTGTTTTCAAGCGGTTCAGAGCAGAGCTTTCTGTGGGAGATGGGAACTCCCTTTGGTGACTGTATCAAGGCTGCAACAAACCACAAGGCACATCACGGCGTGAGGACCCGTCAAACGCTGCTTGAAGCTTTCATTATGAGGTTACCTCATTTCAAAGCAGGTAAAATGGACAGGACCTGGTTAAACTGTTGCTTATATGCAGCCATGACACCTTTAGTATATCCAGATTAATTTAACTAAACCCATTTTGCATGCACGTGTGTCATTTGCACAACTTTAACCTACAGTGGAGGACACATTCCCTCCAGCATTTGATCAATTGAAAAAGTGATCATCAGTGGCAAAGTGGGTGTTTCTAAATTCATAGTGTGTTATCAGGTTGAATAGATCTGTGGTATTGAAAGACCCTCCTGGTTTCCTGGTGTGGCCTGTGTAACCTGTGGCAGGTGTTTGATCTGCCCTAAAGGCAAGGTGAGGTGACTGAGCCCATAAAGAGCTATAAAATGAAGAGAGAGAGGGAGATATGTGTGAAGCCAAGGGACTACAACACAGGCCCGAACCATTAAGTGCGGATGAGACATAAAAGAGGCTATCAAAGAGTGTAAACCACAGATTGCCATTATTGTGTGACATTAGCCCATAGCACACAGTAACCCTTAATGATCCCATGGGTGCCTGTAGCACACTGTCCTTTAATGACTTCCTGGTTGAATGATGTTGTTTCCTGGAAGCAAAATACCACCAGGGAAAGAACTACCGCTTCACACTTTGTCCTTTGCATAGCAGTATGTTGCTTAGTTCATTTTTTAGTATTGCTAGAAATAAGTCAGACTGCATGGATGAAACACATAGTACCATCAAATAAAGAGCAAATTAGTCCATGTTTATGTAGGCATCAAAGTATTTATACTGATGATCATACAGGGTTGGATCAATTAAAGGAGATTTGGACAGACTGAAACTTCACAGAGCGCTAATTAGGCAGCCAGCCGCTATGCTCAATAAATGGAAATGTATTCCTTTCCGTTCCTTTCCCTCTATCTGTTTGTGTGTCTTGCGTCACCCCGAGGAGTTTAACAGAACACTAATTCTTCATCTAATTTTCCCCAACTCCCCATTGCTTTTGCTCCCTGTGTCTCTCTGCCTCCATCCCTCTCCGTCTTTCTTCTCACGCTGATAGCTTGTCCCACAGGATCCCACCAGTTGTCAGTAATCAAGGAAATCACTCTCAAAGAGCTACAAATAGGTCACTTATCTGATGTCTGGTCTGATCTTACAGAGACAGTCAGTCAGTTAAGTCCCTTGCATCTGCCTCTCTCTGCTATTTCTAGTGTGATTAGTAGCCATTCTATTTGCCAGGAGGGACTGAAGTAACAGGGAGAATGAAAGATAATGATAGATAGAGAGAAAGAGAGGAGAGGAGGATAGAAATCCCAGCTTTCATCATTACCATTCCATTCAAATGGCTCAATTGAGCAATTGTTACTCATGGGATTCCCAGGACCAGGAGAAGCCATGCTTCTTCATTTATTCAATTTATTGATATAAAGAGTCTTCATTAACAGAGACGGGCAAATGTGACATCTGGTCTCAGGTGGCCTTGATGTGGAATTTTAACCAGGCATGGAAACAGAGGCCGCATGACGTGTAAGAGCTCCTTTGTCTCCTCTTGGGGCTATTACACCAATGTGCCAACTACACATATTCTGCTTTGAAGTTTCAGTGAACAGACAAATCACATGCGCACACACACACAAACTCAGACACGCAACTGTGCACATGTCGGGATGCAGAAGCATAGACTCGTGGCAAGTGAAAATTTCATATGTGTATTTCCCACATGACGGCCTTGTGAATTATTGAACTGAGCTGGTCCTCTTGATCCACGCTTTGGTGTGCACACAGAGAATCTCTTACCTGTCAAACACTTCACTACACACACATACAACTCGACAAGCTTTTTTTTTTCCTCGCATGTTCCTGCAACTCCAGCAGATGGGACTCTTTGTGGTGTGCCTCAGTTCATTTCTTGTTGTTTCGAAC
This sequence comes from Lepomis gibbosus, assembly GCA_029875015.1. Classification (NCBI taxonomy): domain Eukaryota; kingdom Metazoa; phylum Chordata; class Actinopteri; order Centrarchiformes; family Centrarchidae; genus Lepomis; species Lepomis gibbosus. The sequence continues at coordinate 12,318 of JAPMOB010244480.1, read as the reverse complement.
GGTGAGGCCATAACACATTTGTCTCCTTCACAGATAAGACACAGTATTTCTCAGGCACGTTCTCATTACTGAAATGCATAATCCGTCTGTTCTGCTCCACCTCTCTATCTGTTATTCAAACAGATGATACTGATGATGAGGGTGAATGGTCAAATTATGTTATGCTTTATTCAGTAATTTTATCCCGCTTTGATTGGCAGATGGTGGGCATCGTGAATAATAAATGTGATTTGTCCTACAGTATCATTGTTCGCTACAGTGATTACACATATTTAGAAGTGTCTGATTGCAATGATTGATAGGAGTTGTGCAATACTATACATTACACCATAACCTGCGGGGTCCCCATATGGATTCTGTGTGAAGTGAGCTCAGGAAATGAGAATTGCGGCTGTGACAGCTCACAGCGGAGTGCTGCGCTATGGGTGTGGGAGGACCACGTTGAAAATTAAGAGAGAGGGTATCATGTTCAAACAGAGAGATGTTTTATGCAGAAGCCGCCGTCACCGCTGAACGGATGAAGTAATTTCATTTTCATGCATGATCTGCAACCCCACAGACCACGAAAATTGCATAGGAGGGGAAGAGAAAGATAGAGAGAAAAAAGGAGCCAAGCCTTCCCTTTTCTCCATTTGACTGTGATTATTCCCTCTGACTTGTAACCATAGTGATTTCTCAGTCCCAATAAAAAAAAACCTGAGGGTAAGGCTGGAGAAGAGATGATATTAAGATATTTAGCACTTACAGATAGTTTAAACTGATGCAAGGGCCATAAAATGAATCCACAATACTGGGTTTAAGGAGTCATCGACCACTGTAATTTGATTAAATTAAATCTGTATACTGATTGAACTCACAAGAACACAGTAATCGGATTGCAGCTATAATATGTATACTGGGTTGTATTGTAGTTTGTTTTAGAGTGAATCCCAACCTGGGGGTCTGTAGCCCTACAAAGGGTCGTAAGGTGAATTATAGGATCAGCTTTAATTTTTCAGACAAATTCCTTTCTTGTGAAAGTGCTGTATAATTTTACCTCTTCAGACCCCTTAAAACAGTTTCAATAGGGAAAGCTCCTAAAGACATAGTAAGTAGGGTTCCATTTAATTAGTGACTTCATTAGTGGTGGTGTGCAGTAATTACATGAAAGAAAAATATAATATAGATGTGCAATAAAGTGCGAGTCTCCAGCTCATTGATGATGAAAATAACGCCTTTCAAATAATTTGGAGAAGAATTAAGTGACCACTAAACTTCAGGGTATTGAAGGTCGCATTTGCATTTATATGGGCGTAAACACACCTAACAGTGCAATAATCAGTAATATGATTTTAAAGAGGAATAATTTGGCGTGGTAGGTGGATTTTTATTACTTTTGTATGAACTAGCTGTATCTCTGTTTCCCGTCTTTGTGCTAAGCTAAGCTAACTGGCTGCCGGCGGTAGCTTCATATTTACTGTGGGCTACAGATATAAGAGTAGTATCTATCCTCTCATATAACTTTAGATAAGAAAACAAATAAACTTAAAATTTCAAACATTCAAAGTCAATGTTCCTTTAAATAACCTATACAAATATTGCAGTGATTAAAATAGATTAAAGAATAACTAGAGGCAGAGTACAGACCTCCACCAAGACCAATAGTCCAGTCTTCTATGATATGCAAATCTAAAACCGCAACCACAGCATATGTCTGAATGCTTTTCCAAAAACTATTAGAACTACAGTATGTCAAAATGTGGTTGTGCCTAGCTGAAGCCTCATCATCTCAGCTATGCATTTATGTACTTCTAAATTGGAAATGTTTCACATACTTAACATCACCATTTGTGAAAACCAGAAAGCACTTGCTTGGACTGAAATAACATCACGAACATGGCAGCTTGTTATCAAAAAAAAAACAAAAAACTGTGTGTTAACGAGGACGAAATTTACATATAGAAAAAAAAACCCTTACCAAACCGGTATGATTCACTGTGGCAAATTAATATTTACACCCATAGTGAAATAATTCAAGTATCTGTCATACAGTGTAGAAATCATAAAACATTATGTTAAGCCACAGATATAACTAAAAATCTCATAGTGTTTACGAAAGTGAAAAGTTATTAGTGCATCTGCACCCATGATTCAGATCTACTCCAAAAATCTTCCTTTTATTAAAATCGGCCAGTGGATTTTCCACAATCCTACTGAAAGATACACAAACAGCACTGAAAACATAACCTTCTTGGCAGAAGTAATTCTGAGAGTTCAGAGGTGACAACTTATGTATGTAAGGTAGGGTTACCATTACTAAGTTGTATGTCAGCTCAGTAATGGTAACACTTTCAGACCCACCAGTTTTAATAATGCTGCTGCATTGAGTGGTGAGCTGATAGAATCCTTGGAGCGCATTGAAAATCAATGCCACAGGAAGAAATGCTACAATCCCATCTCATTTTGTCTTCTTTTTAGTCCTGAGCAAAAGTATTGATATTTTTATTGCTGTGGCTGTGGAGGTGCTAACGCTGAAACTTGTTAAAAGTAAAATATATCCCTCTGTAAATGTCACATTTTGAATTGTGTGTGAAATACCAGACTAGGTGTTAAAGGTGGAACAAGCACATTGAGATATTAAGCTCCAGTCAGACGTAGTTCAGAATAATGCCATGATTCATCCAGGCTGCAAGCCATCAGATATACAGTCATAGCTGGCAGTAAGGTCCTGAGAAGCTGCCATGAAGGTAAAGAAAACCAAAAACTCAACAGGTCAAACAAAATCTTCTGACAGTGGATGTGTTTCCCACTCTGCTCATTGTTCATTTTTCTATTTTCACCTTCAGGCAGCAGGTTGTGTTAGCACAAAAGAAAGCTTGTAGTGGAAAGGTCATCATCAATGTATCTATCAAACATCCCATGTACTCTCTGTCTTCACTCAGATGTTTGGTTTTATTTCACAATATGTCACTATGCTCTGAACATGTTGTGCTTTCAGCTGCAAGGCTAGGAAAAGCCCGGACTAAAAACCAGATTATCCTCTATGTTGAACTTGTTTCTCTGGTTTTGTCCCTAGATCCGCTCAGATCAGGACAAGGATGTCGGCATCCGCTACAGCATCACAGGAGCAGGCGCTGATCAGCCCCCAAATGGAATCTACAACATAGACCCCATCAGTGGCAACATGTTTGTCACCCAACCACTGGACAGAGAGGAGCGGGCCTCATTCCATGTAAGGAAGAAATGAGTCTTGTCTGTTTCTGTTTCCCCTCTTGCTCCGTTTTCGTATCTCCCTCATTATCTCCCAATTATCCTTGTGGAAATGTGTCTCGCCTTTTCGCTTCCTCATCTACCTTTCATTCCAACACAAGTATCGCCTGCTAAAACAAGACCACAAGTCGAAGAGCATTCAACTCTGCTGTAAAGTACCTTCACACCAGCCTCTCCAGGCTCTGATTGATGCAGAAGCCAGCAATGATGAATGTCTTGGCAAAACACACAGCCACTTCGGCTGTCATGTGGATTGAGGTTTAGCTGCACAGAGCAGCACAGGATGGATGGAACAGAGGGAACCGAGGTTGAGTGCAAGAAAACTTGTCTTTGTTCATACCATCAGAGTTAATTAAGAGGTGCAGCTTCAAGTGTGTGTTGCAAAGGTGTGCATGTCAACATTGTATCAAATGCTGATATATGATGTGTGTTGTATGGCAACCAGAGCCAGGTCTCTCTTTTCTCATCTCTTCTCACTTTGTGCATGTGTTTCCCACCTTTCCTTTGTGCACTGCTGCCATGTTTTACTTCAACACCCCCAAACATTGTTGCACGCACACCTCATGCACTTCCAGGTGTGCTGTTCAAAGGTGCAGGCTGACAGCTGTGCAGTTAGCCCATGGGATTCTCCACCACACACACACACACACACACAGGAGACTGGACGTTAGAGTTCATGACTGGGCCCCCTGGAACCTGGGGTTAATCGGCGTCAGGAATGAGTGAATTAAATATGCAGACCACATGAGACTTGAGTAAATGCTAGGCCACTGGTTCACATACACACATTACAGGTTTCAATTTATATCTAGACTCTCTCTCTATAAGACTAACACCTCCAGTCGAGGTGAGCGCTGGTGTCAGACTCATAATGCCGCTTGCCTGACAGCGTGATAGATGGCTGTGCTGCTGATAGAGCTCATTCAAAAGCATGCTGCTGTCTCAGAGGAAGAATAGAATCAAGGAGAGTTGATCACTTCACTGTGTCTGTCAGCGCAGACAGTCAGCAGTATGCACATCATTACAAAAACCAATGCATGCACACAGTACGTGCAATGACTATAAACAAACGGAAAGCTCTAGATGATTGTCTTCTTGACTGGTTTGTCTCATACTTCTGTGTGTGTGTGTGTTCCATTTAGTTTTAGATGAGCCTCTTGTTACCTTACTTGCTATGTTCAGGCTCTGGACACTCCTGCGTGTGTGTTTGTTGTCTCCCTGTACCTGCTCTTACACTCAACCAGCAAATTGGGATCAATAAAGCAGCCAGGTTATTGGTCCCTGGGAAAGGACAGACGCTCAGTAAACAGTTCTTATATGACCCTGCCTGTAGTGAAAACAGCATGTTAGGTTGAGGGCACTTCAAGTTGAATGCGGCTCCTATTTAGTCTCCTGTGGACCCATGCTGCTTGTGATGTGATGTATGATTTAGTGTAGGAGAATGTAGCCAGCGCTTGACCCAGGGGAAATTTAGTCCATTGCTTACTTTCTTTCAACTTGACAGGAAGTTCCCAGCACTGCTGCGCTCTCGCAGGCCAAACTTTGCTTGTTAGTTTTGGGTTCAAGTGAAAAGAGAGACATGGCTGCTGTTTTTGACAGACTAGCACCAGGGGGAAGTGATCTCCGAGGTGAGGAGAGTGGGTGTTAGCCTGAGCTTCTGTTCTGTCAGACAGATCTACTGTGAGTCAGCAGGGCACAAAGAGAATTGAGCAAATACAAGAACATTTGTGATTTTTTTTTTCATATTTGTTTGCACAAATATAGGAACATATAGGATTTTTTTCTATTTCTTATTTATTGTAAAATAATGTTACCAGATTTCTGAAATGAAAACCGCAGGCATTTCCAGTTTGGCGGTCAATATGGCATTAAAATATTCAATGTTTATTTATGAATTAAAAATGATGGGACAACATCTGTATCATGTATTTTGATCATGGTAACTCTTGTACTGTAGTAAATGATAATGCAGGCCAACTGATAAAATTGGATTTTATCAGTTAGAATTTTTATTTAACCAACAACATCATCAGGTTTGCTGATAACATGATATCGGCCTGAACACAGACGACGATGAGGTGGCCTATAGTGAGGAGCTCAGAGCCCTGGCATCTTGGTGCCAGAACAACAACCTCAATCTCAACATTAGCAAAACAAAGAGGCTGATTATGGCCTACAGGAAACGGCAGTAGGACATGACATCAAACACTAAGCAAATATTTGAAGTACTAACACATTGTCGAAATAAATACTACAAATAAATGAAGCACATGCAATCTACAGTATAATTTCTAAACTACAGACAGAAAACCTTAAGAGCTAAACTACCATAATCATACTACCCAGTGGTCCTAAGAAATTCATTACATCATTCTCTAGCTCTATAATTCTTGGTTAAATAGGTGAAATACAGTAAATGGAGGTGAAATAGAATTGATGGACAGCTAAGAAATTGGAATATAGTGTAGGCCCCCCTTGGAGGCCTCCCACAAACAACAAACAACAGGTCCCTAGCACCCTGAAGGCAAATATGACTGGAAAGCAGTTAAAATCTAAACTTTTATTAATCAAAAATCAGTATTAAAACAATGTGAAGCACAAGGAGACAGGTTGGCTGAGATATCAGGGACCCCATAAAACACAAACTAGCTGACATGCAGGAAATATAATGGCCATCAGACACGTTAACCCAGTGCTAGGGGAGCTCATAGTCAATGGGCAAGTTTATCCCACACACTGGATGAGCTCTAAGCCAGACCATCAGAACAGAACAGAACAAAACAAGGAAAAGAAAACCACCAAGGCAGTGACTCTGTACCTGCAACCCAAACTGAACACAACTCTATACAGTGGTTGCATTCATAGTATTTTTTACACGTGTATGTATAAAAGATAATAGAAAACTGTTCAAATCCCACCAAATACGCAGTCGATCCCCACCTGGGTCTCCCCGACAAAGTTAGCTTATCCATTACGTTACATGTGGCTCTTCTCATAACAGCCGTCGCCACCTGCTAATCTGCGGCCAGATATTTTTACCTAGATAGGTAGTTATTTTAGCAGAGAATGAAAACAGCACCACATACAGTGTAAAATTGTCTGGGATTTCTGGAAGTACCATGCAAGTATGGTTAAATTGGTTACGAGGACCAATGGGCCAAATACAAATTGTATTTCTCCTCTGTGGTTGGTCCTGTCATACTAAAGCTCACCCTGCAGAATACTGATGCCAGTTCACACACAAACAGTTGTAGTCTTCGCAGCGCACACACTCCTCCGGGCCTTCAGATCACATTTCCAATGCCTCCACCGAGCCCACAGACACAGACAGATATATAGAGCATATAGACATGTATATGAAAATAAGAAAATATGTACACACACAAATCCATAGGCAGAAAGGACAAATCATACACACATAAAAACTGTTTAAGACAAAGACAAAAATCATAGTCACACATTCCCACACATACCCCCCACCGTGCACTGAGGCAGTCACACATCCCTCAGCATGCACTGTTCACAGCCGAGAAAACAGATTGGGCTTGTTTGTTTGTTGGGATCTCGTCTCCATGTTTGTTTGCTGTGCTTCAGCCAATCGAAAACTAGCATCTTGAGGATCATTAAGTAGCTGAAGAGGGCTCTTTTGATTGGCCGTGTGTGTCTCCCCAGTGTGTGTCTGTGCGCTTGTGTCAGAGCCCATGTTAATTTGCGTAAACATGTGTCTGAATGGGTGTCTGGATGCGTGTGTGAATGCTCAAGCGGGTGCGTGTTTGGGTATGTTTTGATACATCCCTGACAGGCAGGCACAAAAGCCGACATGATTAGTTGTGTTTCGGGGAAGGCAGGTGCCGCCATTCAATCGTTCATGTCGCCCCACAATACATCATGACTTTCTGTAAATAGGCTGGCAGGTAGATCCTCCTCAACTGTGTTGTGGCAGACAAAATATGTTGCTGCCAGTGTGTCAGTTTTAGCCAGATTGAGAGCCCTTCTCCTCTTACCAAGCCAAGCAGTGATTGAATAACATTTCTGAAGAGGATATGAATTTAGGCAGTTGAGTGAGAATAAGTCACGGAAAACAGTGCTGGTTTGGTTCCAGGGCTATTACAAAGCTTTGCGTTATGTTAGATATCATTAGTGGGGATTGGTGGGGAGTAGAGGGTGTGTAACAGCAGTAGTGGAGATTAAGACATCTCACTGTAGATGATGATTGCTTTTGTCAGTCCTCCCTGTTCAAGCCCCCACACCCCCATACTGCCTCTTTGTGTTTTCATCTCTCATTTACTTGCACATGGCTCAGTCACTCGCCTCCTCTCCTTCCCATCTCATTCTCCTTTTCCCCCACGCCAGTTTCTTTCTTCATTCTCTTCCTCTCTCTCTATTCTCACACTGTGAATTGTCAAGGAACAGCTCATCAGTCAGAGACATCCATCCAAATGGCTGGCTTTGTTGAACCAAACACTCTCCCCCGAACAAAAAGAAACCACAGCTTGAGCAGCAACACCTCTCTGATATTTTTTAGGCCTCTGGCTGTGCTAACAACAAAATAGGTGTTGTTTGTGTGTCTGGAACATTTCACTACTTTGCCCCTTTCTGTGTTGTTGTGGTCCGTGCCAAGATACCAACAGGATACTCATGCCCCGTTGGCAGACAGGAAACAACATTTGCCAGTTGAATGAAGTTGCCAATTAACAAAGTCAAAGTTGTGCTGTGTGCTGAGTTTCTTCCAGTCCAGACAGTCTGCAGAGTTTCATGTCAACCAAGCCAACAGACTGTTGTCAGTTGAACTATATTTTGAATATTCATTCAAACAAATTCATATTCAGCGTTGAATGCCAATGACCCCTTCTATCTTTGTGTGCATTCATGTGTATTCACAGCTGCGAGCCCATGCAGTGGACATGAATGGTAACCAAGTGGAGAATCCAATCGATCTCTACATCTATGTGATCGACATGAACGACAACCGACCTGAGTTTCAGAACCAGGTGTACAACGGCTCTGTGGCTGAAGGGTCCAAACCGGGTAAGAGTTTCTTCTGCTTCTTGCAGACACAGCTGCATGGTAATGCTGTACTGTACATCTACACTGCCTCACCAAGCAATGATGAAACTAAACAAAAGCATGCCTGTTGTTCAGTGTGATGACTTACCTTTTAGAGAATTTACCACAAGGAACTGCCTGGAAAACATAGTGAAAAATAATTTTAAAAACCTGAAAGTGGAAACACTCAAATTACCTGTGATTTGTACATCTATGTGCATGGTCCTTTAATGCTGACTGGCCTCTCCTTTGCATGTGCATAATCATTCACAGTCGCAGCAAACTCAAACTTACTTCCTATTATGTTCATGATTGTCAATACGCTAAATGACAAAAAAAACAGATTTATCTGTTTCAGCACTAGATCTAGCTAATTGGTTAGCAGCTTAGTTCCAAAGTCAACACTTTTATTAAGACTGAACAAGTTGTATGTGCTATATTAGTCTGATTGGTTAACTGCCCTTGCAGAGTTTTGGTTTCGGTACACAGTACACGCTCCAAATAGCCTTCTACAGGTTAGATGCTTTGATAGAAACTGCAAACCAACTGTTAGCTAACCCCTCACTAAATGGAGGTGGCAGCTTCTTAAATTAGTATTACTATTATTAAATCCTTCCAAAGTGTTTTCTTTAGCATTATCAAGCTAATTCGACCATAAAACACACAGCAAACTATGCACACATTATTTAGATTGTGTTACTGTAATTTTTTATTTTCACAAAGAGGAAAGAAAAGGAAATAAACCTGAAACCTGCAGACAGTGCTTCCCAACTTTTTTGATTTATGACCCCCTGAATGAAGCACACACATGCTACCCCTCAGATTTATCTTGTGACCTGTTTTAGGGGTCCTAAATCCCCAGATTAGGAACCACTGCTTTAACAAATAGTTGTGGGGATTTGTATATAACAGTTTCCTATACAGAAAGAGTTTCATATTTGCATCTATCAGATTTAGGTTTGTCTAACATCCTGTACAAACTCAACAACAGAGCTTGCATTGGCGAATACTCTGCAGAAGATTAATAATGCAGTAATCCATTTGCAGTTGTGCTTGGGACTGATTTCTGAAAAGCTAAATTGTGGATTAATTAATTAATGGATTAATTTAATTTAATTAAATGCTAACAATGACACAAATAAAATGCCCAAATTACCGCTTTTTATTGTTTAAAGATCCTGTTTACATGTTTGACTTGTCTCTCAGGGTCACTCTACTTCAGTAAGTTTGACCAGTCTGATGCTCTTTTTTTCATTTCCGTCTCCAGAGCGCCCGTCAGAAACACCCTAATGTTTCAATCTTACTTACTAGAGTATCCTTGAATAAGCTTGTGGGGCCAGCCAACATTTTAAAGTGTGAATTTGACGCGACTCTTGAAGTTTTCGGCTCGTTCAGACAAGGCCAAGTTCACGAGACATTTGTATTGCAGTGTCTTGGCTGGATGCATCATTATCAGATTCTGCAGAGCATGGAGAGATGTAGACCTTCCCTCAGAATCAGGGAACAGAGATGTGGTCAGTGCAAAGCCAGAGACGAGAGAAGAATGTGCAAGTAGCTCTCTTGACTGGAAGAACTCTTGTTTCTAACAATCAGACCCCGAGGACCCATGTTTGTCTTCACGGCGTTCAGATATTGTTCTGCTGCAAAGTTTAATCTCAGGGGGATTTGTAAACAATATAGGAAAGCATGTTGTGCGTGTATATGCGTGTATATGAGTGTGTGCGTGTGTTTGTGTTTGTGTGTGTGTGTGCACGAGTATGGGATTTACTTTGTGTGCGTGTGTGAACACTGGTTACTCCTCAGTAGAGCGTGGATCTATATACAGCGCCCCTAATTAGCGAGGGCAACCAGACAGTCCAAAAGCTACTTTCTTCGTTTTTCACTCTGATAATCTCGGTTTAGTTTAAAGTGAGAGCATGCAGTGACAAAAGTCTTTGAATTAAATTTTGTTTTGAACAAAATAGAATCTGTGAGACCAATTAACAAGAAATATATTACATTATGTACAATTGCTCTGAAGTTATGTAATTGCTCTCCTGTTCATTAAGTTATCACTGCCATGTAACGTGTTTGTGGAGAACACAACGTCAGGTGTTTAGAGTTTGGTGTCAAAAAGCATATTGTGTGCGGAGCGCTTGTTATCTTCCTTTGCTCTGTCATTAGTCTCTGAATTGATGAATTTTAATTAGGAAAATAGGCTGCGAAGCTGTGTTGCCTGTTTAATTGCAGGAAAACAGGAACGACTGCGAGTCATCTTCAGTGTTGGTTCAAGGAGACAGTTTATACTTTTCTGGGCAATTTAAGCCTTTAATATATACGCTGCCAGTTAAATATTTTGCTTATTAATAATGGACCCAATTTAGACTTCAAGACTTTAACTGCCGCACAGTTTTGCTGAAGTCAGTTTTTATAAACAGCTGCACTGCAGACAGAGAAGTGGAAACAAGACTAAACGTAAAGTATGCACTTACCTATAACATCAACCCTGACTTTGATTAAACTCTTTTATATGCACCTTTCTTCAAACTGCTCGGGAGCGCCTCGGACTCTCTTCTCTCTTTCAGTCTTCACTTTTGCTGTCCTGAAGATCACCTTGGCTGCTGGTCTATTTTTTGACACTTTCTGACCCAGTACAGTACTTCACCTGTCTTCTCAAAAATATAAATTTATTCCAGTAAATAGCCACCAAATCAATAAGGTGCAACAATCACCTGAGCTTCACTGATCTCCAGTGTGAATCCAGAATTTGCATGTGGCTTGCACAATTCTGTGCAACCGAAAGATGGACATTAAAATCCCTGAGTGTTTACTGCAGGTGACACAATCTGTTTCCATCCTGGCAACAGAAACCTATCGCAGCTTTGCAGCTGACAGGTGCTACTTTGGCCAGAGTGTCCAGCGATGCTGCTGGTATATCTTAAATGTCTCCCGCTGTCGACACTAGGTTTAAACAGTGGTGAAACATCAACGAAAACTGACTTCACTTGCACAATGAATTATCCCAGTACCTAATTTCTAATATTTTTGATTTTTTTTCTTTAAAGTGTGGAATAGCAAAAAGCATTTGCTATCAAAATAGTTGTTCAGAAAAAATCTGTGGCCCCTGTTTTTCTTCTAAATACTAAGCAAAGTGGGAATATGTGTAAAGATGAAGTAGTATCACATTCTGTATCTATAACCAGATATCAAAGGTTCTCTGAAGCATTACAACACATCTTCACATCTAGCGCTGCGTGAAAGCCATCAAAGATGGAAACCTGCAGGGAACCATCCTTATCACGTTTACCAGATGTTACGTAGGGAGAGATCCGATCAAACGTCAGCCAGGATCCGTTTGAAACGGCTTCATTTGTCACTTTCTGCCACCGGGCTCCCGCACAGCACCAAATGAACCTGTGACTAATAGAATTTAATTTGTGCAGGTAATCATACGTAACAAAACAGTACATGACAAAATGAGCTATCTGATCCCATTCAGCTCTTGTTAATGAGGAATAAATGGGATTCGATGTGAAACTAGGAGGATTATCCTGGGAAACCTGCTAAATGTCTGGAAATAGGTTCTTTTGGTAGTTCTCCTCATTTAGTATCATAAACAATCGCTGGGGAAAAAATCACCTGTGGACCCAAGAGCTGTTGTACAAGCTGGGGCTAACTTACAGTACAGTTCACACAAAATGAAAAGAAATACCTGAAAAACCTCTGACCTTTTCTCTCAATTATCTGAATTTCTATTAAATCTTCAGGACAGTGACATGAGAGCTTATGTTGTGTTAAGTGGCCTCAAAAAGATTTGTCAATATGGCACGGCTTGTGTGAGGCTGTAGCGTACTCAGAACGTCTGCCCTGTGATGTTCTGTCATCCCCCCCCCTTCTCCCTGACTCTGACAGCAAGTTGTTCTCTTTTATGGACCGCCTTCCTCAAAAAGGCCTTCGGAAATGAGAGTGCAAGATCAAAACCAGCAGCTGAGTGCCTTCTCTCACAGTCGATTTGCCCTCCTATGGGGGTGGACAGGGGAGGAT
>JAPMOB010244477.1:0-34212 GCA_029875015.1 Lepomis gibbosus | reverse complement strand
CTCTCTGTCTCCCTCACCTCTTCCTGTGTTTGTTTCCCTTTTTTCTTTCTCCCCTCCCCTTTCTCCTCTTTTCTCCCTCTCCTCCCTCTCCACCACTTTGTTCTTCTCCTTCTTTATTTCTTTCTCTCCCTCCGTTCACCTCTCTGTGTACCACTCGCTCTCTCGTTAACATATCAAATCGAATAAGCTTTATTAGCAGGCATGTTGGCGCAAAGCTAAATGACGTCTTTGTGAAATCTACATTTTAAAAAAGTAAAATAAGTAAATCACCACAAGCTTACACATTTCCTTAAAAACTACAAACCTTTACGACATATATAGACTAAGAGAAGATGATTTTAAAAATTGTATTGTGACTGCAAGTCTTCACTTTCAGCAAGCATCTATTCCACGGTTCCACTTGGCAGTTCTCTCCTGCTATCTGCCTGTTTTTTTGGATGGAATCATATTAGGAACCAGTTCCCTGCAAGCACTCAGATGACGCAGCCCACATCAGAGTGGACCTAAACTGACTAACAATTAAGATGCTTTTAAGGGCTTCTGGTGCATTGAACTGTGCTCTGCTGAAGGCAACATGCTGGTGCTTAATATGTTATGTTTTTTTCATGTTAGTCTGTTTCTCTTGCTGGTTTTGCTTTTATTGTTGAATGATGTAAATGTGCTGAGTGCTAGCAATAACCCCCCCACCTTCTCCAGGTGGGATCCACTCTCCAGGTTTTGAGACAGGTGACACTCTGAGCTGTCAGTCTCTGATGAACGCAGATGGTCTCTACCTGGTGTCGTACTACGCTCTGCTGCTCAACCTCAAACTTTGCTGCTGTGACTACTACAGACGGCGAACGCTCACTCCCGTCCTCAGCCTGGTGAGCGCGCACACGCACACACACACACACACAAAACTATGACAGGGTATCTACTGGAGTGTTTGCACATTTAGATATCGCTACTTTTTGTTTAGTAAAAGATCTGCATCCCACACCACTGCTGATTAAATAAAAGAAGAGAAGAAGCAAGTAAAGTATACTAGACAAGACTAAGTTTTAAAAAAAGGTTTGAAATAATACAGGAGTCTGTCAGGCCCTTTTTCTGAAGTAGAGGAAAAGGAGAAAAGACAATAAAATAAATAAGGAACTAGAATAGTTTGGGATGTATATGCAGACTATGTGCATCTGATCTCCCTGTCCCAAGTAGAATAGATTTTGATGTTTGCTGTGTGTTTTTACAGAAGGAGTTTGTGCGTCTGATCCAGAGCAGCGGGGTCCTTGTGGTTCTGTCTCAGGCCTGGATCGAAGAGCTTTACCACCAGGTGCTGGAGCGGAACCTGCTGGCCGAGGCTGGGTACTGGGGCTCACCGGAAGACCACACACTGCCGCTCATCACCATGCTGACAGGTACAATAATTCCTTCAGTCTCTGCAAATTTTGCCCCTCAAGGGAGTTAAAGAATGACTACATTTTGTGGGACGATCTGGGAAAACTTGTGCATCTTTTTTATAATGACACCAAATTACCAGCATTTACTTTGAACTAATACAATAAGATGTCATTGTTGGTCAACAGACTCTGGATATTCCCAGCTGATTAAGAACACAATTGACAACTTCACCGCTCCCCTCTGTACTCCCCTCCTCCTCCTCCTCTCTCAGATATCGACGGACTGGGCAGCAGTGCGATTGGAGGGCAGCTGATCAGGAGGGCGTCCAGCAGATCACCACTCAGCTGCGACAAGGCAGGCAGTGACACTGCGATGGCAGGTCAGTAGCTCATTATCCTAAAACTGACCTAAAACACAAGAAATATAATGGATGGAATAAATGGATGCAGATATTTTCACCAATATGTCACCCATTTAGTGACATATTCATTAGTTTTGTATCACTATAATAGGATTAGTGATTTATTTTTTACATAATATATAGTTAGGCAAAACTTTCCTGATTCTTTTCTCCTTCAGCTGTGAAAAAACTGAAATTAAGAAAGTACAATTAAATCTCGCAGTGCAGTTTAATTTAAAAGATTTACATGATTGAGGAAAATCCTCTCCTTTGAACATTCTTTCAAAAATACTCCAGAGCCTCCAAATCAGCCCAGCTCAACCTTTTCTAAAATAGGGTTCACTCATCCTGAAACTGAAGCTGCTGCTGAGTTAATCAGTTGAAAATGCTCCACTGGCTGTGAAAAATGAAGCGTCCCAGAACAGTGCCGCATGGTCAAGTGCGCCAACCCTTTTTTTTTGGGATGCCATTAAAATTAGAGGACATGGATGAGCAACTGTAGGTCATAGAACACTGATTAAAATCTACCCTCATGCGAAATATATAGTGACATTTATCCAGAAACCCTGAAACAGCAACAGCAAAAAGGGACTAAAACATGGCAGCACTCATAATAAAAATCTGATGGATATTAAGATTTTAGCTTTCATTATGTTTCAGATCTGTTTTGCTGATTCATTGCTGATCTGAAACGTGTTTGATATTATAAATAATTACCTCACAAGATGCAAAACTAACTTTGCATTAACCTCTGCGTTTGAATTTGTGCTTCAGATCAGTAAGTTTGCGTGCATCCAATGAAATCATGAAAAAGAACAAAATGGGTGAATGTGACAGCATATTTTAAAATATTAAAGCGCTGGAATAAAAATCAAAGCTGACAATCGTAGGTCACTGACTCGGTGTAGCTGCAGTGAGGAAGAAAAGAGTCTTGACAGCAAAAAAAAAAAAAGATGAGGGGAAACGAATAGGAGGGAGCAGGTGCAGAGAGTAATGGAGAAAATGAGTCAGGGACCACCTGCGCTCCTGCTGGCCAGACTTGCCATGGTAACGGCTGCTGAGTCACCCGGCTGACAGATATACACTTTAGTTTTTGGGGTTTTATGCAACATATTTTTATTGAAAACTAAATCAAGTTACATAACAATAGACATATATTACAAGTTAGATTTTAAACAGGAAATTAGAAAAAGAAAAGCCATCTTAAAGAAGTAGAAGTGACAGATAATGGAGGGAACAAATGATAGATATACGCTTTAGTAACAATCTCTTTTTTCTCTCCGTCCTCTTCAACACTCCTCAGTTCGGCATGTGTGTTTTTCAGGAGCTGTGTTCGCCCGCTTCATCCTCACCGGCGTGTGGAAGAACCTGATGGATGTGCTGTCCACGCCGCTGACGGGCCGCATGGCGGGCAGCTCTAAGGGCCTGGCCTTCATCCTGGGAGCAGAGGGCATCAAAGAGCAGAGCCAGAGGGAGAGAGACACCATCTGTCTGAGTTTAGATGGCCTACGCAAAGCTGCTGCGCTCAGCTGCGCCTTGGGTTGGTGAAACGCGTGTCTCATGTGTCTGTATTAATAAAAAAAATGAGATACATCGCTCATCCCTGCAAGGAGCCCTCTGTTCTCCCTGCCATTAACACAGAGAGGGCAAAAGTCAGGGTTGGATAGTCAGCAGCAGCCCTGGAGCTGGAACAGACTCAGGTCTAAATTGAATTAGAGACGCGTGTGTGCTTTCGGTTGCTGCGCCTATTTTCTGAAGCTACACAGCCAGTCAAAGCTTCCAGTTGAAACAACCTGCCCTGATACAATGACGAAGAGAACAGCAACTATTGTATCACTTGGAATAGCATAAAATCTCCAATCTAGCTATATATATATTTTAATTTGGTGTCCTAAAAGGTACTTTTTGATTCTAATAAAGGCCCCACACAGCTTTGGTCCACACACACAGATGTTTTTTACTTGTTTACTTGTTGTGGCTGTTTGGGTGAAGCACAGATTGTGGCTGATTGATGCTTCCCTCACTTTCCTTTAGTTTTTTTTAGCTCAGGGCAGCTTACAGTAAAAGTTCTTCTCAAACCCATCCCTAACCAGTAGCTCGTTACTAAGGAGTGTCACTCTCACAGCACTTTGACACTTTGCTCATTCAGCTGTTGAGTTATATCGCATACCGCCTTCCTGTAATTGCATAAAATCCAGCCCAGAGACTGTAAAACACAAGACATCACTTAAATTTATATGATGTTTCCGACATTATCCAGCAGCCATGCGCCCACACAGGAGTGGTGGATGAATAAGATGTTTTATTGCTCACTTTGACTCCACTAACTGGTTTGGGATGGCCCTTTATATGACAAACTCTCCACACAAACGAGCGTAGAGGCTGTAATGAGAGTGAGTCTTTTATTACTACAAGCTGCTGACCTCACGTCTTATCCAGAATGAGTGAGAGGATGTGCAGGGCCTTAAATTAACATGACATAGCATCTATTGGCAGCTTATCAAGTCACAGTGAAACAATCACACAGATGACGTGCAGATGCCAGCCCTCAGGCTTTAACACATCAAATCTGATCAAATCTGAAATTAAGCATTGAATCAAACTTGCCTGCAGCACAAAGATATGTTTTGCAGTGTGCAATTTTTTGATACTGAAAGAAATTAAATTGTTGCAATGTATAACTATATATTATAACACTGTATGTTTGATCCTTGTTTTATAGAAATCCCAATGCAAATACAAAGTGGTGCACAAAGTCAGATCATTGCAGTACTTCAGTTATGACAAAAAATAATAGACATCTGCCCTTGCTGGTTGGTTGCTGCTTTGTATAAAAATCCACATTGAGCATTTCAACCTGCTGACTGTTGCTTAAACAATCAACTGGGTTGGATGGATGGTTGCAAACTGAACTTTGTAGCTGTCTGCTGCCATTGTGAGTCAAACACAATATTTCCAGTCAACCTCAGATTTAAAGGAATATAGCGTAAATGCTCTGTGACTTTTGGGGTAGATGGATTTATTCATCCAGGGAAGGTTATGCTGAGCAGTAATATTCTTTGTCAGCTCCATCCTGCTACATATTGATTAAATTTAACACTTTTACAAGTGACAGCTGCTCTGTAACAAGATGAACCTGTTGGACACTCTGCAGCTCCACCGCAGGTTAACAGAGGAGTTAAGCTTTTCATACAATCTGTTAACTGGAGGTTTTAGAGAGAATATCAGGGGAGATACATTTTTATTATCAACCCCTTCTAAAAATCTGAATGTATCAGTTATTAACAGTTACTGGCACAGCAGCATGGCCAACAGGGGATGAAAGCTGAGTGAAATTATCGACACAGAAGCACTAATGAATATGAATGAACACATGGTGAACAACCTCAGCTGCGGAGAGAGGACAGTATGTGGGGAGGGATGGTGCAGTTTTTACCGCCAGTTTAGATTTAAATGCACCCAAAGGAGTAGAAAAGCCAGATATACTAAACATACATGTGTGAGAAACCGTCTCAATAGAGTTAAAGTTTTCATTGTGCAGTGATGATGTTTTTAGGATGAGGTGATGAATGAAACTCAAGTCTTCACACCGTGTGTATGTTTGTTTGGCCATCAGGTGTGGCGGCCAACTGTGCTTCTGCTTTAGCCCAGATGGCCGCGGCCTCCTGTGTGCAAGAAGAGAAGGAGGAGAAGGAGGTGGGAGAGACGGGAGACGCCATCACACAAGGTACTCAAGGGGGGGCGCATGCTGTTTCTTTAATTACATCCATGCAAATTAAACCTTTAGTGGCACCCGAGCGAAAAAGATGAGATCTGTGACAAGACGGATCAGTAGTTGACAAATACACAATCATTTAATCAACGGCTAATAACTTCAAACAAAAAGAGACCTGAATTTCTTTTCCCAAATAAAAAGAGATTCTTCAATGATGGCATCTTTTATTTAAAACAGGTCACACTGGAATCAGAGAATCACCTTAAAGCATGCTGAAGGTGCGATCAGTAAGAAATGGACCTTTAGTGACATCTAGTGGCAGCTGTGGGGAACTCCACTCATCTTTTACAATCTATGAAAGCAAGGGCGATGTTGAGATTAGATTTAAGAGCTTTCAGCGACATGCATTAATCAGTTAAATGTAATTAATGCTCACTACAAGCCAAACCTTTATCAGTGTGTATTTGATTACTGATCAGCTGTTACTGTCTGTTCATTCACGGTTGATGTACTTCGGTACAAGGTGGCAGTTGGTTTGTGTGTGTTTCTGTAAGTTTGTGCGTGTTGAATATTTTGTTCTAATTGTAAAGTCTGTTGTCATCCGACTGTGTTTCCCCGCGTGTGTGTTATATTTCTGTAAATGCATTTGTGTGTGTGCGTCCAGTGAAGCAGCGTGTTGAGCAGCGCCTGGAGCAGATCAGCCGTCCTCAGGGAGTTCGCCTCCACACCGCTCATGTGTTGTGTATGGACGCCATCCTGAACGTAGGACTGGAGATGGGTAGCCACAACCACGACTGCTGGCCTCATGTGTTCAGGTACAAACAAAATGGTCGGCTTAATGTTTTGGTTAAATTAAAGTTCGCTATATATAACATTGTCCTCCCCAGTGTGGCACGCAGCAGTGCTTGCTGCTTCCCAAGTCTCACCAGGACTCATCTCATTTCCTTACAAACATTAGACATTTCTTAAACATTTATTTCTTGTGTTCCACATTTATTTCTCTCTCAGGGTGACGGAGTACATCAGTTCACTGGAGCACACCCACTTCAGCGACGGCTCCTCACAATCATCCTCTTTGACCACTATCACCCAGCAGAGCCAGCAGGCAGCTGGGGTGGACCTGGGGCTGGAGATGAGCTGCGAGCCCAGCCCGGAGGCCTCAGAGCTGGGCCTGAGCCAGCCGGTCATCCAGCCTCTGTCCATCCAGGAGCTCCTGAGGGATAGCAGCAGAGGGGGCCGAGGTCTGGACCTGAAGGGCGGCAGCCTGATGACCGGGACCGGTGCTGCCAAGGCTGTGTGCACGCTGTCAACGCAGGCTGACAGGTCGGGCCCAGATATGACATTCAATAAATATCGCAGTGATATCATCAATTTTACTACTTATAGATTCAATGTACAGACCCAAAGTGAAGTTAGGAAAGTGATAGGTGATGTCAATACATCTTTGACAAAGGTAAAGTATATTGATTATATAAAAAAAGGGTGCACAGTGTGTAGAAAATGAAAAGCCACCTGGTTCCTCAGTTAAGTTAATAATCCAAGTGCAACAGCCCAATAAACATCTGTGGCTTCATTGTTATCGCCGTGTTAAATCAGCAGCCAGCGTGACGTTGACTCTTAATGAATTTATCCGCCGAAACCCCCCACTTCACTGACATTTGGTGCTCTGCAGGAGGTGCTGCGTTGGTGGGTCATCATGACTTTTTATAACAGCCACAAGATGGCAGCAGCAGTGCAGAGCTGCCAGACTGTGTTTCTGTGCCGTGTTTTATGAGTTAAGGAAATAAAAATGAGGACAGTTTGAGTGGTCATCACAAGTTTTAGGATTCAACGTAGAATGAAGTTTAGGTTAAGTTTAGAGTCCGCTAGTAAAGAAATACGATGGTGCGTGTATATAGTGTGCGTGCCAACAGTTGTGCACTTATTCACGTTTATTCCCTGGCACTAGTATTTATGTGGTATTTATGTAGTATTTATGTGTTCATTGCGAGGATCATCTCTTATATAACCAGTTATCTAGGCTGCTTTTAGGAGCGAATAAAAAACAACTGTTCCCTCTGATCTTTTTAGAACAGATGTACTGAACACATTTACAAGCTGAAAGTGGTGCCAAGACATAGTAAATACTCTGCACAGGACTGTCCCCAGAAACACTCGGCTTAGAGGGCGGCTCTGCTGCATTTCTGCCTTGAAACTTTGTTCCTCTGCACTCTGACAGTTCACTCTATTCGTTTCGGGGTTTTTTTTTAACCTTAAGCCTTAAAGGAATGTTTTCAGTTCACATAACTTCACCTCGCCTCACTTTACCTCGGCCCTTCAAAGAAAACTCGTATTCCAGCAACTGTTTGATATTTATGATCTGCTGATGAGATTTATACTGTGAACGGATGTACTGTAACACTTTCTGTGTGTGTGTGTGTGTGTGTGTGTGTGTGTGTGTGTGTGTGTGTGTGTGTGTGTGTGTGTCCAGGTTGTTTGAAGAAGCAGCTACCAAGCTGAATCTGGTTGGTCTGGTCGGCTTCTTGCAGCAGCTCAGGAAAGCTTCTCAGTCTCAGTTGTTTGACTCTGTTACTGAGACTGGAGATTATTCACTGACAATGCCAGGTACACACACACACAACCCAACCTAACCTTAACATATAACCAATAATCTTGAAGTCTCAAAGAATTTTGAGATCATCTGGCTCTTAATGTCTGCTGTTTCCTGTTGATAAAGTTAATTATAGTATGATTTAACACATTTAGTGACAATGTAAATGGGTTATACAGTTATATAGAAGTTATCAAATAAATTTGTATACTTTTTTCATTATTATGTTCAAATTTATGTTGAATATATTCTAATATCAGTGATGGTTCTGTTGGTTAAAGAGAATAGTAGAATGAAAAAACAGTTGAGGGGGTAAATTAGGTCATGTGAAATCAGCTCACACATTTAATGAAGTCATTATAACAAAGAGAATCAAGAAGTGACGAAGGTCCACACTTATTTTAGGTGGCTTTTTCATTCTTTCTATTCTTTTGAGTCAAAATAGAGACAAAATATTTAATCAGATGAATCAAAGACATGAATAAACAGACTCATTTTCTTCCTTCTGTGCGTAGGAGAGGCCAAGTCTACGCTGGACCGACGCAGTGCTCTCCATCTCTTCCGTCTGGGCGAGGCCATGCTGCGGATCGTCAGGAACAAGAACCGACCTCTGCTCCACATGATGAGGGCCTGGAGCGTGGTGGCTGCACATCTGGTGGAGGTGGGGAGCTTCAGCCTCATGCACAGCACCATCTTAGGAGGTTCATCATGGGTCAAATTACCGCAGAGATATGATCCCGTCTTTTAAAAGCTTTGATGTAATATTGTAACGTAAATGTTTCTGTTTTTTATGTTTGGTTCACAAGGTTCATCGGTCCAACAGACTTACTGTTTGTGACCACGTACTGCAATTTCAAGAGCCAGTTGTTGCAAGTCTTTGCTTGTACAGTCGTGTACTTGCATTCAGATCAGTTTGTTAACCTCATGCTTTTATTCAAATTAATTCCAAATGGAAAACCACTTCAGCACAGTCCATCACCTTCTCCTCCTCTTTCTCCTTTCTTATCAGTTACTCTTAATTTCACAAAGTGGTCATGTACTTGCAGTAATAATTAACTCAAGCAGCAGCAGTTCTACTTAATGAAATACTGTCTCAATTGTTGTTCACACGCTCCCATTACCACATATAAAAGAAAATTAGAGAGAGGTTATTGGACAAGAATATGCTCAAAATAGGTATGAAAGTTACAATGTAAGTTCAAAATATGCATTACAGATACTGCATATATAAAAATGGGCACATATGGATATACATAGGTGTAAATAAATATCGCCTGTGTAAAGATTATGTTTAAAGCTCACTGCAAACACGGTAAAAGTGTCTCCTCCTTCCAGGCGTCATGTCACAAGGAGCGCCACGTATCCCAGAAGGCCGTTTCCTTCATCCACGATGTTCTGACGGAGGTGCTGACGAGCTGGGCGGAGCTTCCGCACTTCCACTTTAACGAGGCGCTGTTCAGGCCCTTCGAGCACATCATGCAGCTGGAGCTCTGTGACGAGGACGTACAAGACCAGGTAGAGTGGAATCTCTTTAACCCCTTAATGCCTGAATTTATTTACAATTATATAAGAAAACTGTGTTTTCATTTGCTTTTAAGCTGATGTTAAACTGAGTGGAGATGGTTCATTTGTCTACAGAAGATAGAATAAATATAAATTCATGTATGATGTAGGTGTAAATTAGCGAGAACAGGCATAAATGAGAAACTAGTGCTTGCAAAAGGTTCCTAGATACGTATCGAACATGCACAAACAGGGATTGGGGGAATACATACGCCGTATCTGCCGCAGTCTGAATAGAAACGTTGTGATGTGAATTAGTGACAGTCTGCAAGTGGTTAAACACGGGAAATCTGGTCTGAGCTTTATATTGTAACATCAATCAGTAAATCAGGAAGCATCACATGTAGCACCTTTATTTTGCGGCACAGTTTAGGAGGTCTTTTCTCCCTGCAGGTGATCACTTCAATAGGCGAGCTGGTGGAGATGTGTTCCCCTCAGATCCTGTCAGGATGGAGGCCTCTGTTCAGCGCACTGAGGACCGTCCACAGCAGCAAGACCGACACTAAAGACTACCTGCTGGGAGAATACTCCATGGGTACGTCTGACAGGCTGTCTTATAAACCAGTACACAGACATTATATTAAAAAAATAGCTGAAGTTTATCACCTGACGGTTGCCTGTTTTCTCGCCTCCTCCCATCCTCTGTGCCTCAATCTTTCTTCCTTTCCCCCTCCTTTCTTTCCTCTGTTGTTCCTCCCTTTCCTCTTTCCTCCCTGTTTCCCATTCTCTCCTCTAGGGAAGTCCCAGGCTCCAGTGTTCGATGTCTTTGAGGCTTTCATCAACACTGACAACATCCAGGTTTTTGCCAATGCTGCCACTGACTACATCATGTGCCTCATGAAGTTCGTCAAAGGCCTAGGTTTGTCTCACTTGTACATTTTTTTTTCAGCGTGAGATATTACTTTTACAAGCCTTAAGGGATTTTATTTTTCCTGGTATCGGTCAGTACACTGTGTGTTTGATGTAAGATGCTCATTACATGTATGTGCAGTGTGTACGGTCACATGGCAGGATGGGGGATTTATGCGTGTGTGAATGCATCTGTTTTCTTCTTGCAAAGGTTTCTAATGTTTGTGCAAACTTTTCAGATCTCTAATTTCAGATACGATTCACAGATACAGATTCCGATTTTACAAATGTCAAAGGCTGTCTGAATCACGTGGGCTGGTTGTTACGCAGAGTAACAGAAAAACATTTTTTGTCCGTGTGTAGGAGAGGTGGACTATAAGGAGATTGGAGACTGTGTCCATGTGTCAGGTTTCAGCTCCACTGACCTCTGCCTGCCTGCTCTTGACTACCTTCGCAAATGTTCGCAGGTATTAATCCCGCTGTTAACTCTGGGTATTACGCTGAAATCACTTCTTATTAAGGTTATGAGCTAATCAGTGAAGCAAATGTTATGTGTAATGTTATATGAAGCATGTTTGCAGGTTCCTCTTTCCCCCTGACATAATAAAGCCATGTTGCATTTGATTTGACAGCTGCTGGCAAAGATCTACAAGATGCAGTCCAAGCCGGTGTTCCTGGGGGCGAGGCTCGCCAGCCTGCCAATGAGATCACAGGAACGCTCAATCAGCACCGAGGACGGGATGGACTGTGTCCTGCAGGAGTTTGATGATGACACAGGTAAAAGTATTTGTCTCTCTTCCTGTCTTTTACGTGTTCTGAAACTTGAATCATCAGTTCTTTTCTCTCTTTTGAACTTCGTCTTATCCCAGCTGTGTGTTACTGTCTTTTCTGTCCTGCAGGTCTGATCCAGGTGTGGATTTTGTTACTGGAGCAGCTCACAGCAGCAGTGTCAAACTGTCCACGCCAACACCAGCCTCCAACCCTGGAGCTGCTCTTCACTCTGCTCAGAGAGGTCACCACTGTACCAGGTAACCCACAGACAGTGTTCACATCCATATTAGCTGAACAGTGTAGGACACAGAGCCGGTTCCATAGATAGTCCCACCATTTTTAGGACAATAAAGCAGGACAGTGATCCTAAACATAAGGACAAGGTAACAAAGGACCTCAATCAAAATGATCTCCGGCCTGCTGAAGACCAGACTGAAGGGAAAAGTCCCCCGAAACAAGCGGAGACTGAAGCTGGTGTATTTGCTTTGCAACGTTGCCACAAGCTTTGTCCAAACAAGCAAACACACTTCACTGTTGACACCGTCTAACTGTGTCTCCTCCCTCCAGGTCCAGGGTTCGGCATCTTCTCCGTCATCCAGCTCCTGCTTCCTGTGATGTCACTGTGGCTGCAGCGAAGCCATGGCGACCACTCCTACTGGGACGTGGCAGCTGCAAACTTCAAACACGCCATTGGCCTGTGCTGCGAGCTGGTGGTGGAGCATGTCAACAGCTTCATACACTCAGGTGAGAGTCAAGAGTTGCCTCAGAGGGTTTAGGTGTAACAAAGAATGTAACCGCTTCAGAACAATTATATTCCATTTTCCACACAATTCTGAATTCGTTGCACACCAAACTAATGTCAGCTGGAAGTTAAATCGGTCACAAGCTGCCTAAAGCTTAAATATTTTGAAAGTTTCAGTTGAAGCCTACAGTTGCAATTGTTCTTGCAATTCTCATTCTCCACTGTAGTTTAAAGTTTCTGCACCTTTTTCAGATCAGATGAGATTTCCGATAAGATTTTACAATATAACATTTCATAAACCAGTCATCCAAATAGTGGCAAATAAGCACAAACCTTCATTTGCTGCAATTGTTAGCTCTGATTTTTCATTCCCACTGTAGTTTGTGCTCAGTTTGTGTGTCAAAGCTTTGTTAAGCAGACTGAGTTTGTGTGTTACGATCATTTCCACCGTAGATTTAGTTGATTTACATTACAAACCAAAAGAAATGAAAGGAAGAGAAGATGAGAAGAGAAAAGAAGGAATAAAAGCAAGACAGTGATATGCACATCAGATTAAATGTTAGCATTACAGGATAATTTTTTAACCTTAGGAAAATACTCTGTGTTATCTGTGGTAAAATATTCTAAACTCAAGGTGCCCCGTCACAGATCCATTTAACGGTTATTGTTTGTCTCATGCTCTGTTCACCGAAGTGAAATGGAGCGTGATTGATGTTGTTGTTGTTCCACTGGGATCCTCTTTAGTCAAATTAAATTGTTTCCACGCCACCTCTATCCTGTGCGCTGACGGAGTTGTGTCTGTGGTGTGTTCCCGCCCTCCCTCGTTGCAGATATTGGTTACGAGTCTCTGATCAACCTGATGTTGAAGGATCTGTTCAAGCTTCTGGTGGCCTGTGTGTCTGAACCTGCAGAGACCATCTCCAGAGTGGGCTGCTCCTGCATCAGGTGACAAACTCTTCTTTGGGAGTTGTCGATTGCACATCTGTCACCACAGTTAAATCCATGTAGAAACTTCAGGAATCTTACCATGTGGTCTTGGGTTGAATTAAAGCTGAATGTTTAATTGTTTTAAATCAAAATAACAAAGCAGGAGTGCATGTCTTAAATGGCAAGAGCCGAGATTTTAATGGTAGACTAAATTATTAATGTCTTAACCAGAAGCTGTACGAGGAGAAAGGATTAGCCAAATTGGTTGGTGAAAAAACAACCATTGAACTCATGTGTAAAACTGTCTGGTTATTATGTTCTATGCGTGCCTCGCTGCATGTCTGCACTGATTATAATCAGCAAAAGATTGCGTTTTGGAAAATATCCCTAAATTGTCCCATCCTACTTTGAATTGGTGCAGTAAGTAAAATCTGGGATTTTGTGGGCAAATTCTAAGAAGAATGAATCCTCGTCTCAAAGAATAAGGCTTGAGATATTCTATATGTTTATTAATGTCTGCAAATTGCACAAAAAGACAAAAACTAACAACAAATTTCATAGTATATAGGGATACCAGTACCCGGGCTTTGGGTATTGGCCGATGCCGAGCAGTACCGATCTGATACCAATGTAAAATTATTAAGCTTATTCCTTCCTGTGACGAGGAAGTTGATTGTGTTATATTTTGCAGCGCAACCAAAACATAGGCTTTTCCGATATTGCAAGTAACCATAGAATTTGTTGGCGTAGCAAGCCTGACATACCTCCAGACTGCTGACCTCTTGTTTTTAGCTCCCGTCATGCTATGTTAGCTCTCCTAACAAAATGTTTGAGTCTACCGGCGCACTGCTGATGCGTAGTACCCACACAAATGAACTGAATAGATCAGCCCAATAGATTGGCCCCTTTGTCACCAATACCTGATCCAGCCAGTGTCAGGTCAAAATCCAATATCGGTATCATATCAAAATAGTATAACAGTCATTGTGTGGGTAGACACAGACTGATATTGTAATATATTATGATATTATAATATAATTTCTCTAAGGTTAAAGTGGAAGCCAGAGCCTTCAGTTATCAAGCACCTCTACTATGGAACCAGTTCCCAAATTGGGTTCAGGAATCACAACACATCACCACTTTAAAGACTAGACTTAAGACTTTTTTGTTTGATGAAACCTTTAGTTAGGGCAGGATTGAGCAAACTTACATTAAAACAGTTTTTTCGTTGTTGAATTTTATTCTGATTGTAATTTATTTTGGGTTTTATCCTGCACCTTCTGTATTTTATTTGGTAAATTTTGTAAAGTGTATTGAGACCATGTTTTTATGGTGATTCTGCACTTTAAATAAAACTTGATTGATTAATATTTTATTCCTCTGTGCCATAGAGCTCCATTGTTGTCTCAAACGTATTATAAAAATCACTGTTGCACTGGATGACATGTTCCTTCATCACCATCAACACACACTCTGTAGTTTATTTTGACTCAGTCCCACAGACACCTGTTGTCCCAAATTAATCTGTACTCTGTTTACTCAGGTTTGAGTAATGTCTGCTGAAAGCTACAGCGCGTATTCACAAGAAATGACTGAACCTTGGAAAAAAAAACGAAACGCCATGAGCCACTTTCAAAGAAATGGCTGTGGAGCGCCACAGACAGGGTAGTCAGAAACTTTGGAGAGACAGTAATGTTTTTGTTTTGTTTTTGTCTGATTTGTTCCCAATAACAAAAATGTGCCACAGTCCAACACTGACACAGAATAATTTTACAATTTTTCTCTGTCTAATTTAATCACTTTTATTTGCGTTGTCTCTGCGCAGGTATGTTTTGGTCACAGTGGGTCCGGTGTTCACAGAAGAAATGTGGAGGTTGGCCTGCTGTGCTCTGCAGGATGCTTTCTCTGCTACGTTAGAGCCTGTCAAGGTAAGAGGTGTGGAGAGATGAAATTTACACACAAATCTAAACAGGAAGTAGGAATATGCGGAAAAGAAAATGACAAATATGCGCACATATGGAAACACTCTCTCATGCAGTCAACAGGCCAGTCCACTGGAGTAAACCAGATTATCCATCCCCAGTCTGAAGCTGCTGGTTGGGACAGAAGTAATCTGAAAGCCTTTACTGCTAATACTGTCAACATGCTGACACTCCACGTTAATCTTGATAACCCCAGTTAATCTCACGCACACATACACACCGCGAGAGTCCTGCAGCTGTGAGCAACAACTGTTTGTCTCCTCATTGTGTCAGGGTTTTATTCTGTTCCATCTCTCCTCTCGCTGTTAAACTGATTAAACTGGAAGGAGAAAGAGAAAAAGGCGGCTGTCAAGATTTCTTACCTTCTGCAGTGTAATGCATTTTTCATTACTTGCCTTAGATGCGCAAAATTGTGCAGGAAAACATTTTTTAGTTTCGGAAAAGATGCCAAGTTCCCAAATGGTAAATGTGTAAAGAAAAAGCAAAACTAAATTTGGTCTATATATCATGCAGGCTAAAAACGGCAGAATAATCTGTCTGATAGTCAGCTTTAATTCTCAGTGCTTCTTAATGTTGAAGTACGCCGACTTCCCCGAGTCCGTTAATGAGAAAGGATCAGAAGGAGACCAGTTATCAGATTCCCACAATATTTTATTGAGCTCAGAAAGCAGATATATATCTGGAGACTCTGCTTTCCTCCTCACACGTCTGAGGTTCCCCACAAGAGTCTGAGGTCTTCCTGCTAAGCAATAACTATATAATGCAAACCGCACCCAGCTGCACATCTTCTTTGGCTTTATTTAGGCATGCCTGGTAAAGATGTAAATCTCATGTCTGACCTATGACCTTATGTAGGTGTGCATGGAGTATGGACAGTGTAAAGGGCATGGTGTGTGAGAGTATGGGGGTAGGAGAAGTATGTGTGTGTGTCTGTGAGGTGATGTGTGAGTGTATGCTCTATATGCTGCAGAGTTTACTAGGTGAAAGGTGCGGTTCCTAATTTTTGCACAAGCTCTATGGTTAATTATATAATGTTATAATATGATGCTAGACGTTTTGTTCATATCTTATCACTACGTCAATCGTAAGCAATTCACACTTCTAAGTAAATTAAAGAGCAAAAGGTTTGTGGTTTAAACTTTTCTTTTTGGTCAGAAACTTTCAAGTGGATCACTTAACAAATCTGAGGTAGAATTCAAAACAATAATGATAAAATTCAACAAAGATGCATAAGTAAAATTAAGTTAAATGTGTAATTTTGTTTGCTGTTTAAATTAATTAAATCAAACGCTTATTGAACATGTTTTATATTTTTAATGAAGAAAATTCTATTGCCATAATTATCATTATCGTCTTCTTGCCCAGCCCCAGGTTAAACACTCGCTGAGTGTTTGCACGGATGCTGTATGGACGATTTCCCGGCTTACTCAGCTTTATGAAAAATGACGACACTTGTGTTAATTTGTTGATGATGGTACCTGCTGTGTGGACGTGGTGTTTGAGTGCTGTGGAAGATCACAGATTTAGTGAGTGCAACCTCAGCGGGATTCCAACCCCTGCTGTTCCATTTCAGTTACACAGAGAGCTCCTAACCTCGCCGCGTGTGCGTGCGTGAGTTCAGCGGAGGTGACATCGCCAGGCGTTTTAGATTTGTGGATGCTGTGTGTTCCTGCAGGTCTGTGGCAGCTGCCTGACTAACTGCAACTAAGCAGCTTTGCAGCTTAGAAGCACATCTGCATGTGTGTGTGTGTGGGTGAGAGAGAGAGAGATGATGATCTTACCGCCATTGACAGATTTTTTTTTTGTTGTTTATTTCCAGAAAATGTGATTTTAGGATCAAATGAGTTGTGGTTATGTTCTTAATGTCTTTAGTAAAGACTTTAGAGAAAAGAAGATGAAATGTGATGTCTTTTTGTTTTATTCTTTATTCTTGGTTGAAGCAGTTTGTGGGGGATTTTCTCTAACAGATAGCAGAGCAACTGCACCAAAGGTGATTAATAAAACCTTGATATTAACTCTTGTGTTTATCTCTACAATGGGGGGAGCTTAAAACTATGCATCTCATTTTAATATTCAAAATCTCAACATATAGCTTAACATGTGCTTAGCTGCATTGACAGACATGCAGTCAATTTTGTTTATGTAACAGCTTTTGTGACTGTGTGGATGTTGGGGCTCTTGTTATTGTTTTATGTAATGCAACATATTTATTTAGGTCTTATGGCCGTTTACATAAGAGCTTTTATTATCCAGCATCTGCATTTACACTTTGACCTGTAGCTGTTTGAGTAGTATGTCGGGCAGATTTTCACGTTTTACATATGTGTACATCACATGCCATCATGTCTAATAGTGATATGGGACAGAGTAGCAATTAAGTTACTTTTTTTGGTGGGTGTAGCTTAGTTTTTGAACTTCAGTGTCATGGCGTCATTTACAGATATGATTTGTTTTTAGCAACTAGATAAAATTAAATGTCATACTTCATACTCTATGTGGTAAGTCATTATACTGAAAATGGTGTGCAAAAATATGAAAATGTTAAATTCACATGTCAACATGGCCCCTCCTCAGGGTTTTAAGAATTCTGGGCCGTAAAATGGAGTCTTGGCCCCAGAGGTGGTTGAGAGAATCAGATATAGCTGATCTTGTGGGCTCCCTCTTTGTACAGATTCAGGTTCTTACAGATGACCATATCCACCCCAAAGTGCTGACCAACAAACCACAGTTTTTTTTTGTTTTTTTTTACCATGGAATGTGTTGCTCCACAACAACTGGATCTGTTTTTTAATTCAGGGTTGAACCTCCATGCTTCATTGTGTCTGAGTTTTATTCCAATCACCAACATGTCACAGTTATTCTAATGTAAAATTCTCAGATGTGCTGCATGAATAAATAAACATAAATATTGACAAACGCATTTGAATATGGCAAGAAAAAATATTTGCTGTCACAGCTGGGTGTCGAGGTCATAAATCATCCGAGAGAACGTGGTGTTTGACACTGGCTGTCCTCGACGTGTCGCTTACGGTATAATGTACATGCTGTAGCCTTTTAAAATGTATAAAATGTTTTCATCTGCTTGGCATACATGTACTTTGGTGATAACATGAAAACAGGGTTTTTAGCATTTTTAAAAATATTTTTGTGTATTTATTAAAGGTATCTTTGAGACTCATCATCATCATCATCCACCGGTTGACCCAGTAATTGAATTAAGACGTGCCCTCTATTGAAAAAATTTATAAAATCAAACGGACCTGTTTTAAACCCTGACGACCTACACAAGTCGACATTGTTTATTTATTTACATTTGTCTTTTAACAGAGCCATGTAATTAATAGTCTGCATTGCTCCAGTTTCTAAACATTTAGAGGTTTACATGCATTTGACCAACAGCTGCTTGACTTTGTTGGCTTTAGCAGCATCTTTCTTGTGATGTGAGAGACGTGTACAGTGCAATGTTAAATTGCGGTGAGAGGAATTGCATCATTAAACATCGCTTCACCTTAATGAGCGTTTTTGTTTGTTTGACCAATTATATTTGTATTTGATGCAGAGACTTTAGCTTCTCTCTCTTTCTGTGTCTCTGTAGAACCTTCTGGCCTGTTTTCACAGCGGTTCAGACAGTTTTTCCGGAGACGCCTGCGAGGTGAAGGTGGCGGCTCCGTCCCACTCTCCTTCAGCTGAGGCCGAGTACTGGAGGATCAAAGCAATGGCTCAGCAGGTCGGTGTGGCTTAACTGATGTACGATAACCATGAAAACTGTACTTCATGTGCTGCAGAGTGAGACAGTGAGAGGTCCCGCGGTGTCCTATTGTTATTTGCATGTTTGTTGGGGTGCTTCAAACTCAAATCAAAAGTCCAAATGTTTCAACCATAAACAGGTAATTAGCTGTCTTTGTTTTCTCCTTTAAAAAATGTGATGTGTGGGAATAAATAAATAAATGAGAAATCAGGACAAAATGCTCCTGAAAGTTCAACCTTCTGTGTTGGTGTATATAACATAATTATGCAGTTTGGACCACAGCTGTTTCAAAAAAAGGTTTTTAATCTGAAGAGACCTAATTAGGTAAAGGTCAAACAGAATTACACATTATAATTTATTTCAAATGCCTGAATAAAACTACAATAAGCAAAAAGTCCAGCTTCTAACTACACTAATGTGTTATTAGTACTCGTGCAACTGTTGCTGGCCCAGGAGAGCTTTTTGACGTGTCCACTTTGTGTGTCAGGTCTTTATGTTGGACACCCAGTGCTCCCCAAAGACGCCCAACAACAAGGAAGGCTTTGAGCACGCTCAGTCGTGCGTTCTCATCATCGAGCTGCCGTCTGACCAGCAGTCCAACGGACACACTCAGAAGAGGTAGGCAACATACACACCAATACAGAAGCATGTTTTGCTCCACATCTGATGATACGTGGTTCCATTTTATATCTTCTAACTTTAGCTAAAAGCGCTGACCCCAAAATAAATTCTAACTAAAACTTTAACCAACAACAATCCTGGTGGTTTTTTGTGACTGGCCTCATTGTTTGTCCTCTTGGTGAGGATTTCAAGGTACACAAAAACAATGAGTATTATGTTTATATTTTTTACAAAGCACACGTTACCCAATTTGCGGTCTTACTTTGCTGAACTGCGGCCCAAATGTCAATATTTCTATTAATTAATTAAGAGAACTTTCAGTGCGTTGCTTAGTAAAAGCCAAAGAGTAACATCACAAATAAGTAATTCTCATCCTTCTTATAAATATAATGCCAAACTGACAGATTCACAATTTACAGAAATTGTTTTTTCAGATTGTGAAGAGTTCATTCAATTTACTGAGGTCATATATAAAATTAAATTAAATTTTTAATATAATGTGTTTTGAAAACAAATTTTTACATGTTCTATTTTGCCTTTTGGTACCAGCTCATTCATAATTTAAAAAAATTTCAACTGTTGCCCGCAACATATGATTAAACACTTGCTAAAAATAGAAATTGTGGATGGGAAGTAATTTTGGAGGGATGCTTTGTGTTCACATACTATATTTACAAAACTAAGAAAGAAAACAAATCCAGTTTTACAAAGGAAAGAGGACTTCTATCTAGGAATTCTATTGGAAATAGAATTTGAGCCAAATTGACTATCTCAATCTAACTCTTACTAACTGCTCTCTTCTTCTGTTTCTGCTGCTTTGGTCACAGGAAAATTGGGTAAGGCTGTTTTCTGTGACATCTGTGTGTTTGTCAGATTTAACCGTGTAAAAAAATGTCCACATACTGTATGGCTCCGTACGAGCTACATATTCAAACTAACTAATCCACCTGTAGAGTTGCACAATGTGGAGAAAATATGTGGCGTGTGACAAATTTGTCCTGAAATTGAGGTCAAATTTGTTGTGTGAAAACTTTTTTAATAATGTTCAATTTATTTTAGATAATAATAATTATGAAACTATATTTTCAAGGTGTCTATTATGCATTCAGTAATGCACAGCACGTATTCAAACCTAGCTTGCTTCACTGTTGTTATCCCTATACTGACAATGATGGGTCCTTGTATTGTGGCTGAATCAGCTGCAAGAAAATAGCGATAAAAAAAAAGTACATTTTCATCAAGGATCATTTTGAGACATTGCGCTGAAGGAATGTACTGGCTGTTCTCACAACACAGCCTTTATTGTGTTTAATGTGGAAATTCATGCCACTCTAACAATTCAAATATGAGACATTGTGCAGCTCTATCCACACACTCTACCTGCACATAGTGCAACATATCGCTCATTGCACACAGTTGTACAGTGATCAGTGTGTGTGTCCCTGTCCATAGCATCACATATGAGTCCTGTTGAAACATGTGTAATTCCTTGTTCATCACTTGTGTATTTAGTTGCATTAACTTTAACCTTCTTATGTTTAACCAATCATGCAGGTAATTGTTGGTAAAAAGATTTATACTGACGAGTCTGAGCTTATGCAATCTTGAAAAAATAATTCCTCAATAATACAGTGATGATTTGTGATGATAGCTGCCAGTATTTCCCTTATGTAAGATCACCATGTCCTAAGTGATCCAGCAGCAGTCCATGTCTGCTTATTCTTCATTCTTCAACAGTTTTTGATTATTTTTGTTGTTGACCGCTCACAATAGAAATTCATGATGTACTGCATCACCTTTTATATCCTCAAGACTTGTTTTCATGCAGCCATCTGAACTGTAATTACTTACCCTGCATACTGTAAATTATACCAATAGTGCTGCAACATAAAGCCTTAATTTTGACTTTCTGTTAAACTTTTGCAGTGTTATGTCTTCATGCAACAATCATTTCCATTTTTTTGGAGCAAGAAGGGCAAAATTAGTTCCAAAGATCATATCCAAGTATGAAGACATTTTGAATAGTTTTGTTTTAGTCAAATTAATGAATTAAATTGGACTTCACTCAGAGGGGAAAATTTATCTCCTCTAAGTCATTATTTTCTTCAGAAGCCACAATACATCAGCTTTAAGTGTGTGTTCTTCAGTTAATTACAATAGATATTTTTAATTTCCTTCTTGGAGCAAGAGATTGTCCTTGTTCAATTAAAAACTGAATGAATATGACCGAAATCCTGGTTTCTGAATCCCACAGGATCCCGTTCAGGACCATCGTGGTGAGCCTGCTGTCCCACCAGGTCCTTCTCCAAAATCTCTATGACATCTTGCTGGAGGAGTTTGTCAAGCAACCCGAAGCTCACGAAAGGGTCACACCTGTAACCACTGACCCCAGCAGAACCACAGCAGGCTTCCTGCGCTACATCTCCATGACTAATTTAGCCATAATCCTTGATCTGCTGCTGGACTCTTACAGGTTACTGCAACAAGAAAGCCAGACATAAGAAGCTGACACGGTTATAAAGCTGTTACCCTGCTCACTTTTCTCCTGATCTCTTTATCTGCAGGACAGCGCGGGACTTTGACACTCGGCCGGGTCTAAAGTACCTGCTGATGAAGGTGTCGGGTGTTTGTGGTGCAGCTAATCTTTATCGTCAGTCTGCCATGAGCTTCAACCTGTACTTCCAGGCCCTGCTGTGTGCCACACTGAGCCAAGCCGACAGCATGACCGCACAGCAGGTAGAAACCAATTATTAAAACTTCTTGAAATTTCCTCACTACTAAACATTCCACGGTCAACTGTTAGTGGTACTTTAACAAAGTGGAAGCGATTAGGAACAACAGAAACATAAAATCACAGAGCGGGGTCAGCGCACGCTGAGGCGCACGGAGCACAGAAGTTGCCAACTTTCTGCAGAGTGTTCTCTGGAGTGACGAATCACGGTTCTCTGTCTGGCAATCTGATGGACGAGTCTGGGTTTGGCGGTTGCTTGGAGTGTAAAGTTTGGTGGGATTGTGATGTGAGGCAATTCTTCTTGGGTTGGACTTGGCCCCTAAGTTCCAGCGAAAGGAGCTGTTAATGCTTCAGCATACCGAGACACTTTTTGAAAGAAATTTCATGCTCCCAATTTTGTGGATACAGTTTGGGGATCGCCCCTTCCTGTTCCAACATGACTGCTTTAAAATCTTTTGGCAATATGGTGTATATACAACTGTGTGAAAAGGGTCACACAGAGAATTATCACTGGACTCTGAAGTTCTCCCTTTGGCTCTACGGAGCCTTTTAGTATCTTTCAGCCCAAACTTTAATGTTATGGGTCTTCTGTCATCAACCAAATTTCCAGCAGCAGCAGATGCGCCTGCCTAATAATCGGCTTGATATACTTGGATATTGGCCGATGCCGATTATGTTAAAAAATGCCAAAAATCGTCCGATTAATTGTCCGACCGATTAATCGGTCGACCTCTACTTTTTAAGGCTATAGCATGTCGAACGTGTGTGACCATGTTGGAGATTTATGCACTTGAAGTTAGTTTACAGTTTGTCTTTGGTTTATATTTCTTTCTTTTTTTCTGTTGGTAGGTTTAATGAAAGAAGTTCTGAGCAGGTATTTTTATGATTGGATTCAAAAAGCATCACAAAAATAATACATTAAAATTGACTAATTCATTCAATTTATTACATTTTTAATAATAATAGTCTGCAAACCTTGTTGTCACCTACAGTACTAAAAACATAGTAATCACAGATTAACACCTTTACAACCACCCTGAAATGTTGTGGTAGTGACCATTTAGCAACACATTAGCTACCACTTTAAAGATGCAACTAAGAAAACACTAAGAAGTCATTTTCAGTTTCACGTTTGAACCTTTCATTGTATTTAGGTGAAGAGGATCCTGTATGAGGAAGAGGAGGGGAGCTCTGACTCCTCTCACCCTGGCTCTGCCTCCTCAGAGGACGAAGATATCTTTGAAGAAACAGCACAGGTGATGCACAAACACACAGCTTTAATGTTGCTGTAAGAGGTGTAAGAAGATTGATGATCTTTTTGTGTTATGATTGTGATAATATAACAGTTAAAGAAATATTTGACCGTTTCAAACCAAGAAAAGTCATCAGCTGCACAGAAAATGATCTCTTTTATATTTTCCTTTTTTATTTGAAATATAAAGCAGAGGAAGAACTGTGCAAAAACGATGAGCAGTGATAACAATAAAGGCTTAATAGACAAAGAAAACAGTGCAGGTGCACTTAGCGGTCATAGTGATTGATGGGCACCACAGAGATTAAAAAAAAGAAAATAAAAATGATTTGCCTGGATTAGTCATCCTGCTGCTCTGTTTTCCACTTCCTCTTTAGTATGTTCCAGTTTATCATGAACAATCCTCAGTCTCCTGAACTTTTCACCCTCCTTATGTAACAAAGCACATAACTTACTCATGTTATAATGTTAAAAAATGAAATTATCCACTTTATTCTGTGTGTCCTCTCAGGTCAGCCCCCCTCGCGGCCGGGATAAACGTCATCACTGGCGAGCCCCCATCCCATCTCTCAGCGTGCAGCCGCTGGGCAGCGCAGACTGGGCCTGGCTGGTCAAACGCCTCTACAAGCTGTGCATGGATCTGTGCAACAGCTATATCCAAATGCACCGGGACCTGGAGAACACCCTGGAGGAGACGGCGTTACTGAGGGGAGGAGCAGGAGGAGATCACGTCTTCTTCCTGCCTCTCTACCCGTCTGAGACTTCCACGCCGACGTCCGCAGGTGGGCTTTCTGCGAGAGGGACGCCATCAGAGGACGGCGGGTACAGGTGTCAGGCCGCGGACATGAGTGCAGCATCGCCAGGAGACACGCCCACACCCAGCCCAGGATACAGGTCTGACTTCAGTCATAGCACACAACAAATTAGGCACATTTATTGTGTTTGTCCTCGATAGTGGCCAATATGTCGCTTCC
Source organism: Lepomis gibbosus (assembly GCA_029875015.1). Classification (NCBI taxonomy): domain Eukaryota; kingdom Metazoa; phylum Chordata; class Actinopteri; order Centrarchiformes; family Centrarchidae; genus Lepomis; species Lepomis gibbosus. The sequence continues at coordinate 9,973 of JAPMOB010244477.1, read as the reverse complement.
ACTCATTCATACTAAACCAACGTTTGCGGAATAATTTCACAACCATGTGTGCATTCACATTGTGACCAGGCTTTCTGGAACCAGCGGCGTAAAACCACCATATAATACAACACTGGAATATCAGCTGTGGCTTTTCACACAGACATTGTTCCATCTCTGCTGCTGCCAATGTTCAAGGGCTAAGAGGCGGATCAAATCGGACCCCCCTTTCCGCCTCAGTAAAAGGGGGCGCAGCCAGCCAGCATATTGGTGTAATACTGTCGGAAAATAACGCAGTGTGAAAGCAGCTTGTGACTGAAAGCATAATCTAGGATTTTAGTCTATTTTCTGATTTGTGTGCATAACATACAGTGATTATGTGTTGAGAAAAGGTTCAATAGTGACTAATTTGCACGTGGTACTGTGCAGAATGAAGTGTGCATAACATAACACTGGAAGCAGCTAACAAGGTTAGCTATATACTACATTAATTATAAACAATCACAATGTGAATTGTCTTAATGATGGATGATTTAGGGATGAATAAATCTGACTCTTCCACCATTTTTATCTACAGTAAATTTGTCAACTTTCAGAGTCAGGTGCTCGTCACACTGCTGCCTGAGAGAATACAGGCGCTCTCTCCATATGGAAATAATGTGTTTCACACAAAGTGCTAATGTTAGTCTGAACATAACCTTATACCATGGGTGTTGTTTGAACTACAGATGTAAAATCAACTACAGGCTTTGTCTGTCTCATCTCGTTCGGTGCTGGATAATCTGCTCAGCTTGTCAGCTGTCCAATTAAAGCGACCATTTCTTCTCTTTACAGCTGTACAGGCAGTCTGCCCCAGAACTTCAGAACAGGAGGCGAGAGGAGGGACTCCGGCATCACAGGAAGCTCAGTAGGAGGAGCTCCTTCCAGCGCTGGACCGGGAAGGAGAAAGGAATGGTGGGAAAGTGCCGGGAACAAACTGTACACCATCGCTACAGATAAAACCATCAGTAAGCTGATGATGGAGTACAAACGCCGGAAACAGCAGCAGCAGCAGCCGCAGCAGTGTCACGTCAACCTGTTCATGAAGGAGCAGGGTCGGGGGGGGGCAACAGGAGGAGGTGTCGGGGAGACACAAAGGCCCCCGCAGAGGCCCCAGCATCTGGTGGACCAGCAGGGTCCCCCTTTGAGGCACTCAGTTAGTGCGGGACCTGAGGTCCTGAGGCAGGAAAAGAGACAACGGTCAGGATCCACTATCAGCTCCCACAGCATCTCACTGAGGGACTCCGAGGCTCAGATACAGGTACTGTGTGTGTGTGTGTTCTTGTTTTTCTTTCCCTTTGGGGACCATGACCTGACATATCACTCACACCGTGGGGACCAATTTTTTCCGTGGGGACCGATGTCTGGGCTGGTCCCCACAGGTACAAGCATTGCAATCAACAGAAAACAGCCTCCTGATATGCCCGGTGAAGTTTTCTGAGGAAATAAAAAAGTGTCCCAATCGAGTTGATTTTCATTACTTTGTGTGTGCCCTAGTGGTCTTAAATGGTATTGCAGTGTGTGGATTTGCACTGGTGGGGGACCTTCTCCTGACAAATGTCTGCTTGGGTATTGAGCTTTTTGTTTCTCTCCCCTTGCAGGCGTGGACCAACATGGTCTTGACTCTCCTGAATCAGGTCCTCCTTCTGTCAGATCCCTCGTTCCTGGCGCTCCAGCCAGCGCTCTACCCCTGCCTCATCCAGCTCTCGTGCCACGTTACCGACGCCCGCGTCCGCCAGGCACTACGCGAGTGGCTGGGCCGCGTCGGCAGGCTCTATGACATCATTCTGTGACACGGCAGCAAAGAAATGCAAAACCACAGGACGAAGGGATTCAGTCCGTTGGTCAGTGAAGGCTGTAAACAGAAAGATGAATTAGATTGGTTTGGTGCCATCATGTGGTACACCGCTATGTGGCCACCGCTATGTGGTAGATTAATGAAGGGTGTGATTGACTGATGACGCAATGCAAAGGCAGAGAAATGGCTGCAACATCGTAACGTCAAAATGTAACAGACAATAACGGGCTTAACAGAGAGGTGAGAAAACTGATTGATAGTGTTTGACGTTATCGAATGGATTTTTGGCTCTTTTGAAGAAGAGGGAAGACATTGGCGACCATCATATGACATTACCTTGAAGGATTTGATTGGTCAACGAAGAAAGTGGTGTGAAGAATGAAGGAATTAGTTTGTTTGGGAGGGATTCTTAATCGAAAGGATATGATGGTGAATGTGCCATTTCTGCCTCTTGTTCCTCAGTTGTTCACATGCGCTCACACACACACACACACACACACACACTGTCAAAGCTTTAAAATATATGATTTTCAGTTTTGAAAAACTGATCTGCAGAACTGCTTATTATCTTGTCATAGTATTGTCTATATGCTCCCACTAAGGCGATAAATACTTTGCTTCATCCTAATGTGGATCCAGACATAAATGTACACATGTGCAATGAAATATAATTATTGTAGTACACATGCATACTTTTTTTTCCCCTGGACCGCATTAACACTTTTTAAAAAGGTACGCTGTGGAGTTTTCTTGAAAAATGAGCTATATTTACATTCATAGTATTGCTAAATTTCGTAGCATGCTACTGTCAACAACTGTTGGTGAGTTCATAAATATAAAAAGAGATTTTTCCAGCAGGTTTCTGTCCATGTAATGTTTCACCTGCTCAACATCTCGTGTTTTATAGCGTCCATACACTAACTAAACATCAGTAGGAATGTGTATCACATCACCGTTGTGTGCATACATGCAAGTGCTAGTAGCATGAGATACATAAAAAAACAAAGACCTGCTCATCAAAACTTGGTTGTGAATATCTTTTACAACCTGGGCCGTATGTTCTTCTGCGTTTGGACCATCACTTCAACTGGTTGTGTAACGATGGGGAATGACAATATGAAATGTGGGTGGGATACCAATTTGCTTTAACTTCAGGAAAAGTATAATATGTCTGCCCTACAATCTTTGACTGAATGCGAATCTGAGAAATGTTATGCATGAATGCCCCAGTGACAGGACACTAGCATTAGAAATAGGGCTGAACTCCTTGGGGAAAAAATCTAATTGCAATTTTTGTGCATAATATTTCAATTATGATTCAATTTGCAAATTGTTTGTTGAAGTTTTAGCCTACTTCCATAGGAGAAGCACAAAAATCAATGACAACTGAACAAATAAGCAAAATCTGAACAAGTCAGCAAACAAGTCAGACAGGCAAAATGCTCTTATTCCTGCAGAGAGCGGTGCGAAACGGGCTCACAGAGAGCTGTTATTTGGAGTTGAAGCACACAAAATGACAAATTATCAACACATCAACAACGTAGGACAGGCTAAACGCTCCGCTGCAGAAACACTTACGTGTGAGTTGATGCCATTAACACGTTTTCCTACAGTTTTGTTTGTTGTTGTAAAATGTACACACCCTGTGCCTTCTCTGATTGGTGAGTAGGACCATAACAGGAGGTGGATGGCACTTGTGATTGGTGAACAGATCTGTCACACAAGGACAACAACGGAATGAATTTGTAACTGCGTAAAACGGGTCAGATCCGCTGTAAAATTGACCTACATTTTAAACGCCGTCTTCATGATTAGCAAATCGCGTTCTTTTAAATCACAGTTCCAATTTGAAAACGATTAATCCAGCTCTAATTAGAAATAGCACAGCTTACTATTTTTAAAAATGAAAATGCAAACTTAAAGTACTATTATATGTATTTCTTTTAGCTCTTCAAAATCAGAGATTGAGGCCACATTACAGCCGGTGAAGACTGTTTATGAATGTTTGTTGCCTCCATTCATTTTCTATATCTTTAAATACCATGCACCTTCAGCTGAATATCTTTATTTATTTTTCACTCTCAAACCTTTTGGGGTGAGTGCACCAAAATGGAGCAATTAAGGATTTATTTTAATACGTATTTAAATGTTTAACGCCTATGATATATACTTCATGTTACATTTGCTGTTTACGTGTGTACATGTTTTATGTAAATTATTGATTATTTTAATATTTAATTCATATTTAGCATTTTTAGAGTTTTTTTCTTTTTCATATTTTACCACTTGATGCATTATGTGGTAATGCTACTTGATTCTGTGCCATTTGCTTTGGTTTTGTTTTTGTTTAGCTTGTAAAAGGAAGTAACAGACTGAGCAAGGCACTACAGACACTGTCAGTTAGGGGTGTGATTGGGCTGCTGATGCTAAATATATATCTGGGTTAAGATAGTTAGATCGGTCTGTTTGTATTCACGAGGTTTTACATCAGAGCCATCTCTAGGAACTGTTGCAATGCATAAAGTTGACAGTTGTAGCTGGTTCAACTTTAAGAAATGCATCACGTGTTCAAAACATTATTTTAAATACATTTACCAACCTCAGTGACTAAATATCCACCTTTTTTTTATAATCCAGTTTACTTCTCAATTAATTCTTTCTCAGAGCCCAAGGTGATGTCTTCAAATATCTCCTTTTGTCCAACTTGCAGTCCGGGAACAAAACAATATTTAATTTAAAGTGTCATAAAACAAAGAAAAAGAGAATGTTTTGGTATTTTTGCTTGATAAAGTAATTTAACAAGTAATTGGTTATCAAACCTGCTGAACTGTTGGTTGGATTTATTTGACATTTGCTGTGAATATCCTCAGTCTCTAGGGGATGAATCCTATGTTTTATTTTTTTCCCTCTAACAAACACCATCCGACCAAATTTCCCACTTGTACACATGACATTTCAGAATTTAAAAAGCACTCTGCTTTCCATGAAATTGACTGAGCACATGTTGCTCCACAGAGGACGAAGCCTTTCAATTTCAGTGACCTACATGACCTTTCCTCTAGCACCACACTCAAAATAAACGGCACATTTTTAACCCTGGTTTTATGGTAACTCACTGGTAAAAACAGCTAAATCATTAGTAAGTTGTTGATACTTAGACAATCAATCTTATATGCAAACCTATTAGCAGAAATCTGCTGTTGTTAGGTTGTTAGCGTATGTCTCCTCCAAAGAATAATGCCACTGCTCTCACCTGGATGATACTGAAACTAATGCTAATGTTAACAAGTATGTTTAGATCAACAAAAACACACAGTTACAGAGTGGGACTCTGGGTTTTAACACCAGAAGAACGAGTTGAATCAGAACAGATTATGATTGAATGAACGTCTGACTGATGGATGAATGAATTTAAGAGAATGTTGAACTGATGAACTTTACCAGCTCTAACCAGGCAGGAAGACAGGTCAGGGAGGGCGGGGCCTCTAAAGTGCCTAAGAAGATTTACTCTTCTTTTCACCCAGTCTGAGGGTTTGTCCTTTTCATCTGCACTCATTGCTCTCTCTCTCTCTTTTTCTCTCTTTCTGTCCCTCTCCCTCCCTCCACCAGCTCCCTCACTTGTCCCCCTTTGCCCACTGTCTTTCTAGATATGAAACTCCAAATAATCTATAAATGGCACCTAAAACAGCATGATTCTGCAAGTTGTGGAGGATAATCTTTAAATACCAGAGTACTTGTGCCAGTAGACAACATTAAATACTGAAGGAGAAAGTGAACAGATGTAAGTGTGAGTGTAGGAAGAAACATAGTGTACAAAAAAATCTGTGACATTACCTACAGGTTTCTGAAGAGACCTTTTGAAGCTCCTCCTCCTTCCACAAGCCCCGACCTACTAAACTAAATACTTATGATAACAAATATACTTTAAATAAAAGTGCAGCTTTAAATTAAATGTTTCGGTTTATTGAGCAACTCTACACCTTGTTCCTGTCTGATTGTTTTTGGTCTTAAAGTCAGCAGTATTGGATCTAATCTGGAAAAAGACAAGGAACTGGCATTGCAACGAACACAAACAACTGGGCCCAGGACCATTTAATCATAAAGTAAAGTAACTGTACACACTGGATATGTTTTTAACTAAAAATACGTTGAATTAGTGTTGGGTTACTCTTTAAACACTCATCACCAATGTGTTTTTATGGAGCTCGGCTTGTGCACATGCAACAAAACATTCAATTTAACATTTAACAAAATGTAACTTACACACATGCTGCCACACTGATCAGATAACTGAATCTCAGAACATTCGGGGCTGGAAAATCTTGCCCCAATTCCTTGTAGGAAATCTATTTAGTACGGGTTAGTCCTTTGCACTTTTGTTCCCACAAAGCAGTCAATTCTGACTGTCCAGTAAACGACAAGCAGTATTAGAGTGACTCGCCTCTCTGTCTTGTCCTGTCTTCTGTCCATCAGCCCCTCCCAGTGTCCCTGACCCATCCCCATTTGTCCCTATTCCATGCTGTCTGAGGTCGAGCAGCTACTGCACAGATGTTGTCGGCCATCAGTGTGATCGACAGCTGTGAAGGATTTTGTTGGTGTTAAGTCCGTGACAGCGTTTCCATCTAAAAAAAAAAAAAAAGCAGTCGACTAATGTGTCTGTGTCATGCAACAACTCTCCACCAACAGTTTGTGTTGGTTTCTATTTTGTTCTTTCTGGTTTTCACGCTGTCATTCACTCTGATGATTTGTTTGCGCGTCTTATGTTAACCATCTTAACAAAAGTTGAGATAAATCTTTTGTCTGCACTTCTGAGTTTTACTACTAATGTATATTTGACATAGTAGCGTTGGGATTAAGTCGAGATTCAATCATGAATGTAGAGGTTGTGGCACGCTGAAGTTCACCATGTCATCCGCACTCTAAGCAGATTTGATGCACTTGGGTATAGCTCAGTACTGAAGAGGAGCTGGAAATCTGTCCATAGTCATGTGTTCCATCACCAGATTTTATGTAAAAGTCTTTGTTAGATTTAAGCTCTTATTGCTTCCTGATTTTTATTGCTCCTTCTTCTGCTCTTATGCTGGGAAACTGTAATCTCATTTCTGCTAATAGTTCACAGTGAAATCATCTACAGTTTAGTGTCTCATTGTGCAGTCGAGGGATTATTGGGACTCTAACAGATTGAGGAGGCAGTGACCTAGTATACTTACTTGGCTCAGAGCTCAGACAGATTGCTAGTGTATCTTGAAAGGGAACCAACTAAAAAAGTGTCAAAAATATCTTTAGTTGAAATGATTGTGCTTTAAAAAAAAACTTGGTAGGTGGATGGGTGATATCGCTGGTTGGCTGACTGGCAGCCTTGTTGGCCGGAGAAATCGGTTTCTGCTGTTGTAGTTTGCTGGGAGACTGAGCGACTGTCTGACTGAGAGTGTAGGCGTGAAGCAAAGCAGCTTTGACACTTACGGAAATTATATACGTGACCCAGACATTTGACACAGTTTGAAAAGTGGGAGATCACATGTCAGAGAGTGCCATAGGAAAATATAGAACCAATGAAATAAAAAAATCAGTTAGAGAAATATCTCTTTTTCAAATTGGAATATTTAGAGTTCAATCAAATTGTTCTTTATAGAAATATTTCACCAGTAAACCTTTTTTTTTAATTTAAACTTTTTATTATAAAGAACAATTTTGAAGCGAAACGATATCTGTGTTCTGGAAGTTCATGCATTTAACAGGATTCAGTGGACAACGTGTTGATGTCATCCATGCACTACAAAAAGACGATGAACTTGCATTTTGTTTACCTAGAATATGTCAACCAACTTTGTCTTAGTGATACACTCGTCTCCCTAAATATAAACCCTTGGGTATTTCTACGGCTGTAACCTTGTCTGTGACGAACAGATCTTTAACATCATTGATATTGGCATCACTGTTTTTTTTTCCTTTTGTTGTTGATTGCACGGACTGCTATGACAAGAAGACATATTGTACTCCAAATTTTGGGACGTCTTTGCTTAAACATCATTATTGAAAGTTGTAGTTGGATGTGCAGTACTACTCAGCCTGTAAAAAAAAAAGTCTTCTGTGCCTCTGGAGGAGCTTTCCAAAGCCTGAGAAAATATCTACTTGGGTTTGGTGACTTTAGACTTTAGTTTATAGCAGAAAACATGTGTTACAAACTGTGGGCATGACATTTGACAGATATGGACATTTATTGGCACGGATAGTCTAACAAAGGAGTTGCATTGTGGGAAATGTAGGAACCAGTGGTTTTGGACTAATACTCCGGACTGGAAGTCTAAGGGTTCTTTAATTTAGACCTTTTGTTTTTAACGCTGTCTCTCGCAATGGAAGTGTCAAACCAAAGCACTGGGCTACCCCTAGCAAACTCTCATTAAAACAAGCAGTAAATACTGAATAGTATGGCAGTAATTGTATCCTTAATTAATGAATTTATATTAGTTGAGAGAGATGTATACAATTTTATTTACCATTGTACTGACATTACTTAGTAGCTAATGTCGCCTGTCGGTATCTAAGTATGCCTGTTTCGAGCTTCATAACTCTCCTGCACTGGAACTTGAAACTGACAAGATTGTTTGTTGATCTTTATTCAGCTAAGTAGGTGTGACAATAGGTTACTCATTCCAAAGTGTGTGTGTGTGTGTGTGTGGTGATCAAACAGAAGGTATAAAAGAAGGCAGGACTTCAGACAAGATTACACCTGAGTATTCAATGCAAACACACTCTTGATATGATATATGAATGATAAAAACTCACCTGCAGGAGAGGCTTGTGTGTGACTTTCAGGCTGTTTTTGGAACGGCACAACTGTAAACACGTATGAAAAGATGTATGTGCAGGATCCTGATATGAACGCAGGCTTTCTGCACATTCATTCAGGTGGTTAGCTTTGACTGACGGGCTGAGATCGGCCGGTCAGCTAATGTTGTGACTGTGATTTCTAAAAGTGTATTTTTTTCTGCTTTTGATATCAAAGACAAGCACCTGTGCTCTCTCCTCCCGGTGTTTCTAACCTGCTCTGGCTTTCCTCTTTTCTCCTGAGCTCAGTCTGTGTGCAACAGTTGTGTAACTGCTGTATGTTTTAAATAGCTTTTTCAGGAGGCCTGTCTGCTCTGTGTGTTATACAATAAAAGCAGTTTATCTCATGGGTTTGTCATCATGTTGTGCTGTTTCACATCTTCTCATGTACAATAACATCTGTTACCTCATATACGGTATTTATTTTACATATTTTACTTTTACTGCAACGTCCGATTTTGTCTTTGGAGGAATGCAGCATTCACAGTACACAAGAATTACTATTGGAGCAACTCATTTAGTAGTATTTGAATGTTTTGCTTTGGTGTATTGGTGCATAACAATAAACATACACTAGTAATTACAAAAATACAATGGGAATAAATATTATGCTTTTCTTTTTATATCAGTTATTGCTAATCAACTTTTTTGGTGCTTATTTTAAGCATCAGTTTTAAATTTCATCTTGTGGCGATGATTCCACAGGTCTCATCTCAGGGGATAGGAGCCTGAGACTCAGTTTCCAACTACATAAAGATAAAAAAAAAACAAAGAACAAATCTCACAAGTAAAAAATGTCTCATCAATATCAAATGTCTGTCTCTTCAAAAAGGTAAAAAATTGGCTAACTAACAGCAAAGGAAACATGATAGAATCAAACGGATACTTCCGAAAACAGCAATGCTTTGTGTCCACAGATGAACCTGCAGGTCAATATGACTTTTCTCACCAGACAACAACAGCATCAGACGATTGTTCAAACACTTACACCTCCTGCGTTTTCCTGACAAGCAAAGTCTTTGTTGGCATATGGCTTGTGACGGTCCTCTCTCAAAAGCAAAGGCTCAAGAACGTGATGATGTTGTATTGCCACAAAACGTCTTAAGGATGAGGCAGAAGTGGATTGTTTGGTCCAAAAATGTTTGACTTTGACACAGAGACTCCTGTTTGAATCCTGCCCCCTACCACCATTTATCGCTGGTTTCTTTCAACCATGACCAGGATCGTTCCCTAACCTTAACATGTAGCTTTATTGTCTATGACGATTCTCAGTCATCCAGGTCATAGTTATCCAACGAAGGTTAAAGTCAAGGGCAACTGGACTTGGTT
>JAPMOB010244473.1:0-11698 GCA_029875015.1 Lepomis gibbosus | reverse complement strand
TAGTAACGTATGGGCTATTTATGTCAGTTGTTGCAGTTAAACTGCCATCCTTTTAATTAACACCTAAAGCACTGCTGAGGTGTGTACACTTTGTCACGGTCTGCCATGATTTTGGTTCACTTTCGGCGTCATGCACCACCATGCACCTGGAACGCTTTGATGTCGGAATTCGGAAGTTTCAACTGGGAAATATCCCAGTTCCGACCAGTCTGCAACGCGCCATAAGAAACGTACTGGTGAGCGACACTAGTGCCACCTCGTCAGCGTATCTGCCTCCCGTACCCGAGGTCGCCGGTTCGGGTCAGGACCGAGCAATACGTACTCGAGGCAGCCGGTTACACATGGAAATTTATGTTTTGTTGCCGTTTAGTTTATGGTTTGCCATTTACAAAGTGTGCTTCCATGGGCGCTCACATTGTTTTCTGACGTCATTCAGCTGCTACTCGTGAAGTCGGGGTACAATTTTTTCACAAGTAGGAAATCCGACTTCAAGTAGCGTTCCAGGATAGTTTTTCTAGTTGGAAGTCGGAAATTTCCCAGTTTCGAGTTGCCTGGAACGCAGCATTAGAATGTTGGTCGTAAAGCAGAATGCAGCGTCAGTTTTACGACTGTGTGTCGTCATTATCGTAACGTAAGAGAATGTGTCGGTAAATAAAGGCTTAGCTTTGACTGGTAATTTCAGAAGGACTTTAAGCTGCTCTTCTCTTTCTTGATGTGCATGGTTGTTATGTGTATATAATATAACTGAACAATAGATAAAAGTCTGGGGAACGTTTCTAGAAAATATGTCAATTGACAGACACATAGCTAACGCTAACTAGCTAACTGTTATGTGTTGCTAGCTGTATTTTGTATTGCAGAGAACAAATCTCTTTAGCTTAACGCTAAGCTTGGCTAACTTACAGATCGCACTTGAAATTTATCCACCGAGACTTGTGCGAGTAAGTGAACCATATGTGTTGCGCTACAGCCTGAACTGCGTGCAGGGTCAGTTTTGTCACCTTCAGCACTGGAAGCTCGGTTCATGTAAAATGTCAGCGCAAAAAGACTGTGAGTTTTTGGTGAAAAGAGCCCGGGAACTGGTCTCTGATGATCCCTGTGCGGCCAAAGCCTGGCTCATAACTGCCAGGACCCTTTACCCTGCCGATTTCAACATACAGGTAACACTGAGAATGTCCATCAAGCCACAGCAGTTATATGAATGTACACATAAATCAGCGATTATCACGTGTTTGACATTTGTGAGTATGTGATCTGATCCTCTGTCATCGGTCCAGTGTTACAGTTTGGTTGTTTTCACAGTATGAAATGTACATCATTGAACGCAACGCAGAGAGGACAGCTTCAGCAGGGAGACTGCTGTATGACATGTGAGTTACAGTGTGCTGTCTCTATGGTTGCTAACGTTAATGTCATGTGACCTTTGCTAAATCTGAGCTAACACTTGCCAATGATTTGCCCATCTTTTAGGTTTATAAACTTTCCAGATCAGCCCATTGTTTGGCGGGAGATCAGTGTCATCACAGCTGCCCTGCGCAGTGACTCACAGGACAAACATGCACAGTTTCTACGAGGTAAGAGGAGTTGAACTGCATTGTTATGATACAGGCCACACAAACATTAGCATACATTAGTGTGATATTGGAAGTGTGGGTGGCCATGAGAGGAACAGCGTGTTGTGGAAATGTCTCTTTTTCTAGACGTGTGTGTTTGTCTTTCTCAGGCCTTTTTGAGACACTGCCTGGCCGTGTGCAGTGTGAGATGCTACTGAAAGCCACAGAGCAGTGTTTCAACACTTTAGAGAAGGCGGAGATGCTGCTCCTCCTTCTTAAGCGCTTTCCAGAGTCTGTAGTTCAACACGGGGTGCGTAATATTAACACAACACCTGCGTGTTAACATTTGGACCTAGAGTAAATAGGGCTACAGCAGTCACTGGTAACATTCTGCTAATGTTTAGGTCAATCTAGGAGAAACATTGCTAGAGGCGGAGGCATCGGAGAATGTGGAGACTCCTGTCAACTGCTTCAGAAAACTTTTTGGTGAGTGAAACACTTTTCATTCATTTGCAAAAAACACTTGCTATATGCAATGGATTTCTCACCAATTCTTTCTTATTATTACAGTGTGTGATGTCCTTCCTTTGGTCATAAACAACATGGACATGCGCTTGCCGGCAAGCCTCATGCAGAAGTACATGTTGAAAGCAGCTGAATTCTACATTGGCTATGTGACCCGTGGACCCTCACCTGATGTACAGATACAGGGTAAAGCTGCACCGTGTTGATGTTGATTTTCTCTCAGTACTAACCCAGTGTGATCACATTAACCCTCAAGATTTCTTGACCTATGTTAGGGTCTGTCTCCATATGTTTTCTATTCACTGCCTGCCTCACATTTTTTTTCCTGCACCACTTTTTTGCTACAGGCTCTCAAGAAGGTGGGTCTCTGAAGTCACCCAGCATGTCCCGTGGCTCTCAGCGATACGTTATTGACGGCCTGTCAGAAAAGTCGTCAGTGGTAGCCGAACCTTGGGAGAGGCTGTTGGATACCCTGGCTGTGGTCGGAGCACGCTGCGAGTGGCAGGGAGACAAGGGACAGAGGTCTGTCTTTCTGTCAATCAGCCAGGACTGTTTTTCAGGCTCATTTTGTATTTATTTGTTAGTTACAGCTAGCTTAAGTGAATCCAGTCTCATACAATAAATCCTACTTTAGAGAGGTGTTGATTTAAAGTTATGGTCATTTTGGAAGCTGTAGTTTTGTGGTGCTGTTATACTCAGAGTTTTTTCTAATATTTAATCTACCGTCATTGATTTAAATGGATTCCTGTTAGCCTATAAGAGACAGAGATGCCCCACAGGAATTCAAATAGATAGATAGTGAAATGTAGTTGCAAGGCAGTGCATGTTTTCAGTACAACACATACAAAACAGATTGATATATAGTAGTGTAGAAACTAATTTGCTAGTACTGTATATGATGTATATTACGTTATATTACATAATCAGTAATAAACATATAATGTGACTGTTCAACGTTAAAAGTAATAATATGAAATAATAATAATAATCATGAAATATTAATAGAAACAATAAAATCTAACATTACTGGTGTCCGATGCAATGTACTAATGACATTTCCATCATGTGTTTAACAAGTCTGTAAAACTGAGAAGCATATGGAAAGAAGTTGTTTAGATCACTTATATTTCTTGCAGTACCTACACTACAGATGTTATATACACCTCTATATGTGCAGCATTTTTAAACGGGAGTAGCAATGTTCTTGTGGTTGTACCTTATACTCCAGGAGTTATATGGACATGCTGCAAAGAGTGAAGGAGCTGTGTCGCTACCTGCCTGGTCTTGAAGGAGACACAAGGTCCCGCTGCTGCAGTCAAGTGGTCATCTGTGCTGCGCTTGTCCTCTTCCGCAGCGCCTTCCTCTACGTCTCAGCTGTACAGCCGGCACTGTTCCAGGGTTAGCCCTTGTCTTTACATGCACACGAAAGTCCCCTGCGCTTTTCGATCTAGTTCTCTAGGATATGCACGTCTAGTGTCTTTTCAATTAAAGCTTATATCATCGAATGATGTGTTTTATGTTCGGCAGGTGTGAATGCGTTGAGTTCGGGGCCGTGGATCCTGGTAGAGGATTTGAGCTCGGTGTATAATGATGTAGAGGTGGAAAGAGGAGCATTGAAACATGCGCATAAAAAACGCAAACTGGCAGACGGGAGAGAGAAGACGATGGTGAGGACAGATCAGAAATCATTTACATGTTTCTGACTGATTTTGGTGAGAGAGAGACTGACAGATCACTTTAAGTGTGCACAGTTGTTGTGTATGTGTCCTTGAATAGCTTTCAGTATGTGATTATAGTGTGTTTTCATTGTATCTGCTGTTTTTTTACCCTGTGTGTTTGTGTTTGTGTGTGTCACTGTAGAGCTCAGATGATGAGGAAGGGTTGGGAAAAGGTCGTGGTCGGCACATTTTAGTGAACAAGACTGAGATGCCTGGCTGGTCTGAGACTCTGGAGAACTTCCGCACAGCAAGGGAAAGCTGGGATCTTCTTCACTCACACGATGGCCTGGAAAATGGTAAATACGTCTTCTGTCTGCGTGTGTTTTTGTTTTGACCACTCGGATGGGCTCCAGTCACCGTATTATAAATTAAACCATTACAGCTGCAGGTGGTGTTGTTTCCTCTGTACAACTTTTCTTTGTGTCTCTAAGGAGGCATAAGGTAGAAAAAAACTTCTTAATTATTTGAGGGTTTTTGTAACATTGCATTTTAACAGAGTTCAAGAAGATCTGTTCCTCTTGGAAGACGGACAGCTGGCTGTGGTTCAGGATATTCCTCTCCGACATGATCATATACCAGGCAAGACACCTTCTGACCTTTCACCAGTGGTATTCTCAATCATTCACAGGGTTAAGTTTAACTTGATTAATTCCTGGGGGGGAAATGTAATAATTGAAGGAGAATAACAGGACACAGTGTTTAAAGAATGTGGAAAATACACACCGTGTCTGTGACTAGATGCTATATTTGTGTCTCTCCAGGGACAGTACCGTAAGGCCCTCTCCAGCTTGCACCAGATGGCTGCAGTGCAGCAGCCTCAGCCTGGACAGCAGAGCCCCTCAGGTCAGGCCAGTCTGGAGCACCACAGGGCTCTCATACAGCAGGCCTCCTGCCACTACGCGCTGGGAGAGTACAGGGTACACACATGCACACAACCACACTTTTTTATAGGGTTATTAGGGTTATATACAAACACAGATTGCATGTCTCTTCATTCTTCCACCCCCACTTCCATAATCTGAATGCGCCCTTGGCTCACAAAATATGGTGTTAAACTTTTGTATTGAGCAACAATTGCTGTCTCTTTTCAACATATTCCAAAATCTGCTGAATTTAGAGATATGGCATGAAAACATTACACTGTGTAATCTATAACACCAACTGGCCTGCAGATGGCGTTATAATTAAGGTAAACTTTTGAACCAGAATGAGCTTTGTTGCAGAGTAGGTTTACACACACAAGGAATTTGCTTTGTTATTTTGGTGCGTAACAATAAACATAGTAGACTAATACTGTAGGTCAAAAATCATAATATAAATTATAGAATTAAGATGAAAAAAATATATCTTTGAAAGAATAATAAAGGATAAATGTCAGGTGCGCAACTGCAGCAGAATTAAAATTTCAGAGATTTGGTTTCGGATCGTTTGTATAAAATGATGCTAACCTTGACCAATATATTTCTCTATTTATTCATTCTGACTGAGTGATATGTAATTATCATTTCTTTAAGTTAAAAAAAAGATATCCATTACACATGGACAAGAGGATTTAGAGTGCACGTAACAAGTACACATGACTCTTCATGATTTGTTAGTTTAATAACCCTGCCTGTTTATAAATGTGATGTATATGCATTGTACTGTATCTTTTAATCAGATGGCCTGTGAGAAGCTGCTTGACATTGTCAGCGGGCTGGTGCCACCGAACCAAGAGCCAACAAAAAACCCAGAGGATCAGGGTAGAGTCAAGACAAAAACGAGGAAAGGTAAACCCTTCCTGCTTTTGTAAAATGACCTTCAGTTAGTGATTCTGACCCATGAACAGCTTTTGTCTGGTTATTTAAAATTGATATCTAATATGCCTTTTGTGCTGAGCACAAAGTGGCTTCATATTTTTGACAAAAAATACCACAATAGTGGTATTGTGTGAGCCTGTGACTTGACAGATTATTGTGACTAGGAACAAGTTCCCTTTACATATTATTGAGAAAAAACTGACCAGAACTACTGTTGTCTCTTGATACAGAAACATATGAATAACACCATTCATCATGTAACTGTGTAATAACTGTGATTATCATATCTAGGTAATGACCTGAGGTTGCTTCCCTGCACCAGCAAAGCTGTGTTACCTTTCTGTCTTCAGCTGATGCTGGCCTGCTTCAAGGTACTTCATCTAGTTAAAAGAGTGACTGTATGAAGTTTTAGAATATATATTATTTTTATAATTGGATTATGATAAGACAAGCACTATCTGTGCTGGTGCATTTTTCTGTATCTGTTTAGATATAAAAACTTGTATAACCTCCTTTGTCTTTTTTCCCCATTTTGTCCCATCAGCTCCGTGCCTTCACAGACAGTCGTGACGACCTGTCCCTCGGTCATGTCGTGGTGCTCCTGCAACATGACTGGCCACAGGGCGAGATGCTGTTTTTAAAGGCAGTGGAGAAGATCTGCCAGCAAGGCAGTTTTCAGTATGAGAATTTCTTCAACTATGTCACCAGTATCCTTTTTTTTTTGTAACCACGCATTGGCAAATTCTATGATTCTTAATTGTGCTCTCTTGTCTCGGATGTTAGTTTCCATAAGCTCATTATTATTGACAGATATTGACATGCTGGAGGAGTTTGCATACCTGCGCACTCCTGAGGGGGGGAGGATTCAACTGGAGCTGCTGCCCAATCAGGGCATGTTGATCAAGTAAGCGCCTCGCATCCAGAAACCTTTCAGTTTGCATCGTGACTCCGCACACTCCCGTTCTGTTGCTGTTTTCAAAGAGAACAGTGCCATTGATTGATGATCTAAGTAGACCTGGCCTGTGGGGAAAATATTACTTTGAACTGTAAATGCTGTTGACGGAGCAGACGTTAGAAAGAGAAGGGGTTTGTGGTGAAAATAAAACTTCTATGAAACTCCTTCATTCTTTGCTGTAGAAGTTAAGACACTTGAATGCACCCTCACTGACAGTTGTTGAATGTTGCTGTCCCTCAGGAACCCTAGTCCCGCCCTGGGGGTGGAGTTAAATACCCTCCTGCTACAAGGGGTGCAGACGATGGACAGGTACCCCAGGCCCCTCCTCCCACAGTCCCATCCCTCCCCCACACCAGTCACCCTTCCTTCATTCCCAACTTCAAGGCTTGTCATTCTCCCAGTTTTGATTTGGGCCTGTCATTTTACATCAGGAGTTAGTCGTTCTTTGATTTCCTGTCGGCTTTTGTTTATTTTGAGCCTTTGCTCGTCTTTGTGTGGTCATCACTGTTGTTGTTGTTATTTGAGGATGATGTTGGTCTTGTTGTGCAGTCAGTTTAGTTTTTTTTTGTTTGTTTGTTTTTTTACATTTTTCATGATACTTGATCTCATTTCATTTGTGGACATGTTTTATGTGGTTTTTATTTATGGTGATGAAAATTTTGTTGTGTAGTCTTGACATAAATCTGACATAAGTCTCTGTTTTTTGGCTAATCATGTCATAATAATACATTTCTATCCATATGTATGTTTGCGTTTATTTTTTTGTGCTTTTACTTTTTTTCCAGACACCACACAGTGACTCGTGGGATTACCAAAGGAGTGAAGGAAGATTTCCGTCTGGCCATGGAGAGGCAAGTGTCACGGTGTGGAGAGAACCTGTTCACAGTGCTTCACCGCTTCTGCATCAACGAGAAAATCATCATCATCCAGTCTCTTCCTTGACACCTGGCCTGGGACTTTTAAACTTTTTCATAGTTGATATCCTGAGCACAGTTTTAGTGCGGCTGGACTGACTTTATGACCCCAGCACTGGACTCATTTCTCACGCTCCTGTCTTTTGTCATCCCACACTGAACTTTCCTTCCTTTAAAAGTGGATCTCTCTTCTCAGTGAGTTGGAGAGAATACTATGTTTCTGAATTTACAGTGCTCATGCAGTTTTTCTTGTGTTTGTGAAGTCTTTTTTTCTTTTCTGGTGTTAACCACAACATGTGCTTAATCACATTTAAAGTGCTTTAATTGTGTTGTGACATTTTGGGAGTCAGTATTGACAAAAAAAACCAAGAGCATTTTTGATATTCTTGTGCAAGATTTATTGTTTTTGTTACAAATACAACAATGGAACACATGTTTCCATTAAATGTCCTCTAAATGATTTAAAGAAGTTGATGTGTTATTATATGATTTTATTACAAGCATGCAAGAACAATCCATTCATCTTCAGTAAAAGATTAAAAAAAATAGACCCTATAGCTTAAGAAAGTGTGCTCTTGTGCTAAAGAAAGAAAAGTAGATAATGTACACACTTTATTTTTCTCTCAGTCTCCCCAGAGCACCCATATGTCTTACTTCTGCTGTCTTCCCTCATGCAAACTTTCCCGTCAGTCCCATTCACACTTCCTCTTCCTCTTTCAGTCTGCCTACCACAGTCACTCCTCTAGGTCTGTGGCTGGTGCATTTGGCAGGTCTGCCTGTAGGGCAGCCCTGAGGTTAGCCCAGAACAGCCTGTGCTTCGCCCTGTCCTGAGGATACTCCAAATAAGTGTGCCGGCCCATCATCGACTTCAGCTGGTAGTACTTGGATGGGATCAGGTATTGAGGCAGAGGCTCGAGCAGCACCAGCACAACGCTGTCCGAGCCCTGAGAAAGGCGTTGGTGGCTGGCAAAGTACAGCTCGTAATGGCACCACTCGCTCTTGACAAAGTGAGCAGAGAGCACAAACACGGAGCGTCGGCTTTTCTCCACACATGTGATGATGTTCTCAATAATTGTCTTTCCCGGCACAAAGTTTTTCTCGTGATGGCAGATTCGGAGGCCTCCTGCAGGGCCTTCAAGGTTGGAGAGGAGGAAATTGTGCACCCAGTCTGCGTCATGTTGGCTGTAAGACACAAAAGCATGAAACTCGATACCGACCAGATCTTCAGGTCGAACTTGACGCATTCGGGCACGGTGTTTGGCTCTGGTCCACTGCCAGATCATGCCCATATACCAGGGAACATCCAAACGATGGCACAGCGTCACAACTGCGATAATCACTATCACTGCTGGGCATAAGATGACGGCAGATAGAAGGCTGGTGTTACAGCAGACCTCTAGGATCCAGATGTTTTTCAAGGTGGAGTCTCTATTGGCCTCGGGGTATGTGCAGTAATAGTCCTTTGGCCAGTTCAGCAATTCAATTCCATTGCTCTTTTCAGACTTGATGCCAAGACTTATGAAACTCCTCAGAGCGCAGGTGCAGGTGAAGGGGTTGTAACTGACATCCAGAGTTTTCAGATTGGGGCAGTTGTCCAGATTGTTCACTGATGGTGCGTGGAGGGAGTTTGACTTGAGCCGAAGCTCAATCAGCATGGGGAAACCGTTACATACTGGCAGGTCCCGCAGCCTGTTAGCATTTAGATTCAGTGATGAAAGATTTTCCAGTTTTAAGATGGATGATGGCACTACAGAAACCTGGTTGTTCTGGAGGTCCAGTGTCTCTGTTCCTCTTGGTAGACATTTAAAAACTAAGCCTGTCAGACCATTAGAAGACAGAGTGATGTTGGTGATGTTTGGTGGCCAGCGACATTCTTTCAGACCATCATAAACAAGGGAGTTGAGGCTGAGGTCCAGATGTTGCAAGGACGTCATGTGTTGCACGCGTAAGCTCAGCATATGAAGGCTCTTTAGATTGTTGCCTATGAGAATCAGTTTCCTCGCATTATCCAGAGTCTCACATTCCACAGTCATCTGATTCTCTACTCTGGAGAATATGGAGTCAGATAGAGCACAAAAGGAGAAGTCCAGGTGGAGGATAGGACTCTGTGACTTTGGACATGTCATGTGTATCATTGGAGTCTCGACGATTGCAAAACTCTCCACTGGCAGGTTGATAAAAAAGTCGTATACAGCCTCCTGTGAAAAGAAGAAAGTCTTCACCACTACCCTTCTCGCTGAAAAGGACTGCATTTTACATGTCTTGGTCACATTAGTGTCTGTGTAAGGTAACTTGTTGAGGGCCACATCAGATGCGCTCAGACTGGTAAGAGATGTACACAGAACCACGTTTACAAAGTGAGTTAAATCTGGCCAGTCGATTGTTATGTTGCTGAGGTCAAGATGAGATGTGTGGATTTCGGCTCTCTCTCTCAACAGCTCACTTAGGTCTTTGTAGCCTCCAGTCAAATTCATCAACTCCACTTCAACAAAGAGTGACAGAGCATCAGCAAACAGATCATGGTCTATTATTTGATTTCTAGTGAAGGCTATCTGAAGCTTTTGAGCATGAACATCCTTAAGGCTACCTGCTTCATAAACCAGTTCATCCTCCAGGGAAAGGGTCAGTGTGCATAGTTTCACTTGAGCAATATTCTTGAAATCCCCTGTACTGATGTTTTTTGCACCAAGTGCTAATTTCTCTAGTTTTACCAGGGAGCTGAACTCACCCCCCAGTGTCATTGTGAGAAACATGTTACAGCTCAAATTTAGTGCCAGAAGGTTCTCTGCGTGGAACAGGTAATGCTGACCGGACAGGTTCTTCAGTCGGTTGTGTGACAGGTCCAGATCCTCCAGGAGTGGCGTGTCGAGGAACGTCTCCGGGTCAATCTCCTCCAAACTATTCCATGAAATGTTGAGGAACCTCAGGAGAGTGGCGTTCTTGAAGTCTCCACTGTGAAGTTGCTGTATGCGGTTGCATGAAATGTCCAAAAACTCAACCGCCTGAGGCAGGTCTCTTGGGACTGAGGAGAGGTTTTGGGATGAGCGGTCTACAATGCTATCAGGGAATGAAGCACTCAGCTGGAGTCCCACTAACATGGCTGCCGCCCAGAGGGCAGCAGTCACAGGCCTCATTGCCTGGAGAAAAGTAAGGAAATAAACAAAACTGTTAGTCTTGATGACAGTCTAAACTGTTTTAAAGAGGTCTTGGTTCAATTTCACGGTCATTTTGGAAGATGTAGTTTGCGGTGCTGTTGAACTGTATTGCCTTATAAAGAGAAGTGTTTCTGTTTAGCTGATCCTCATAGATATAATTAAGAGGACAAAAGAATAGAAAGAAATAGTAAAGCACAGCAGCTTTAGTCCACACCTCTCTAAAACAGTTAAAACAAAATGGAACTTTTTAACCTTCATGAAGGTAGAATTTATTGCAGCACTCTTGTATTAGGTTGCATTAGGTATAGCGAGGTGTTCCTAATAAACTGGCAACTGAGTGTACACAGTATATGCAGTTTGAAGGTTTTTACCCTATTTGACCTGCAGTGTCATAACATAAAGTTTTTGGAAATGAAAATGAACTGTGTTTGATCAGTCAAGTCATTAGGATTATGTATGCATCCATGCATCCCACATCTAATTTAAATACAGGTATTGATTTCTTTAAATCCAAAGCTATATTTAAATACTGAAGTCAGCAAATGCATTAGATTATATTGCATAGTTTAAACCATTGTGCTTTTTGTATGCTTTTCTAGAGAAATATTTTTGCTGTTTTGCAGGTAATGCACTTATTGTTTTGCATAAAAACATCAGCTAAATAAATGCAATTTGGTCACAGTGACATCTCGCATAATAAACAGTGGTAAAATAAAACATTTGAATAAATTAAATAGAACCCTAAATAAATAATTCTAAGTAAAACAAAACCCAATCACTAATACAGTACATAGACAAAAGAGTGCACTAACCTGTACTGAGGGCAGAAGCACTGCAGCTTGATATGTTGTTGATTTGTTGAAGTTTTAAGTTGATATGTTGCAGTCCATCATATTTGGATAATTTGAATACCACCAGTCTAAATAAGTAGTTGAATTTGTTCTCAGTCTTTAAGTCTGTAAATGTTGCAGAGGTGCAAAATTACTTAGATGATGAAAAAATGTGCAAGAAAAGTGCACCAACAAACAAAACCGGTTGTTATCTAAAGATGATCGTCAGCTCTGCAGACAGTCAGAGGG
>JAPMOB010244471.1:0-16471 GCA_029875015.1 Lepomis gibbosus | reverse complement strand
AAGTTTAGCACCATGGATGGTTTTAGTCCTTTTATAGACATGCTATTTTTTGTGTTCTTGTTTTTCTGATCCTGGAATGGTGCAGCTTTAGTCCCAAGTTTGTTTATGAATTAGGGTAAGCGCTAGTCACGTGATTTCAGTTGCTAAGAGCTATAAATTCCCTCTAGGCTTGAGTGGTTGATCTCAACAAGAGACCAACCAGTTGGTTGTTTTTTATTAGAGTGTGATAGAGAGTCTGGGTAAAAAAATGTCTCGGAAGAATCCCCCCCTGGTTTCCTGCCTTTTGGTTCCAGCGGTCAATCTCTCTCAAGCATCCATATACATGAAGACGAGGATGGAGTCTAGTTTGCTAGTTCATAGAATCAGTTAGATTAGGGTTTTGGTATTTTGGCCTCTGTGTAGTTTGGATTATGTAATGAAAATAATTTGGTGCCAGCTGTGATTAAGAAAACTCTTCAGTCACTTTCAGTGCATACTATGAAATATTTCAATATCATACTGTGAAGGATTCCACTTTCCAGCTATTAAAGCATAAGGAGACGTTGGCCAGCTGCAGAGCTAATCAGAGTGATTGGTGGGAAAAAAAAGAGATGTGAAATACTCTGTGTACTCCTGCGTGAATCCACCACTGTCCGGAGTTAGCCCAAACTGATCTGAAGTTTACACTGAAACTAGACATCTGTTGAACTGATGATCATGTCCGCTTCAAAGACTTACAGTTTTTTGAGCCACTGCATTGTTAAGCATCATTTTGACTGTGTTTGTAAATACACGTTATTGGTTCCAAATCTGTGAAACTGGCCAGTGATGGTTTTGGTCAATATTTATCTTCTTGATATTGTGTCCAGAGTAAACATGTTCTCTGTTATCTGGAGCTGCTGTTTGTTTTGGGATTTAAAAGGGCAACTCCTAATCTTTCTGCTGAATTAAGTATGTTGATTGAGTTTACTCAGATTTATTTATGACTAAAGGCAACAGCCTTTTTTTTAACAAGATGTTGTGATTTAGGTCTGGTGTTAGTAGACCGTCCACCAGCTTCAATTCACTATCCACCAGTATGTCTGCCAGTCGGAGGTGCAACTCATGAGCACAGAAGCAGTTTTAATACATAAAATGACCAAAATGACCTAGATGGAAAGACACTTTTCAGATGCATTTCATATTCCCTAGGTAACTATATCAAAGCAGCACCTCTGCAGCTCTTTATACGTGTGTGTGCAGGCTTATCTTCCCGTTTAATGGTGTTTGCTTTTGCCTTGAAATTTCAATGTGAATACGTGTAAAAGCACAATTCTGAGAGTTTGCTGAAGCACAGTAGATACAAAACTGTACACAGGCATTTACTAAATATTTACCAATAAGGAATAACACCTTAAAATCATTTATCATTTTCTTTCCATCCCATCCATGCTCATTTTTAACTCCAAAGCCTTAATCTTTCTGCTCAGTGTTTGGCGACTGTGGAACATGAATGTAATTATAAGGTGGAGTTTCAGCTGTTTGAAGGTTGATTATAATAGTCCGCAGGTGCTGGAAGGCGGACACATTCATTTTTCAGAGTATTCATATGTTTTTCCTCAAGTCTGTGTTTCCAACTGTAACTGTGACTGAATGTACACACTGTGCTGTGACACTAGTTTATCCGGCGCACACACTTGTTACTGTGTTGGTTTGTGTTTAGTCAGATTTAAGGACTTTTATTTCAGTACACTGTGCCGGTGTAAATACTGAAATCTGTGTTGCTGTGATGTAAAACAAATATTAAACCAGAGTCAGAGCCTTTTGTCACAGAAAAAAGGTTTATTTAAAAATAAAGTTATATTCCTCTTACTCGTCAAGGACTGTGAAAACAAAAAAATGTTGTTGTCATTGCGTTATTCACCTCCTGCTGCTTGGACCACAATCATCCCTGGTGTTTCAGACACTGGATGCTAACTGACAGCTTCAAACAAGGCGGAGATGAATTATTGATAAATGTTTGCATGACTGTAAGTAGCAGTGTTTTGTTTGTTTTTTTGGATACAATGTAGACATTCGATGCTGAGATTAACAAAGACAGTGAAGAAACCATTGGTGTTCCAGTTTTCAATAACAGGCTAAGCTGATTTCTGCTGAAACCAAACAGCTGATAATCTGATGGACAGCATGCTTTGAATAAGTCTAACATAAAGTAAGTGCTGCAACAAAACCAGTCTGACCGACTACTCGTCAGCTGCTCACAGAGAGGGGACAGAGCTGTTATTTCTATTAAGATGTGTTACTGGAGGTGAAAATGTTTTTATTGAGAAAAAAAAAATCTACGGCACATTTCACTGTTGGTTTAGATTTCTAATGTGAACTTAACTGTACTCTGACATGTACAAGGGTGATGATAAGTCTGGTGATAGTCTATGTATTTCTTACTGTCAACAAATCTGGCTCCTTCAATACAATGAACAGGGGCACGTTGTCCTGCTGCCAGAAATATTCTCTAAAGCAAACGTGTATTAATCCGCAACTGAAAATAGTGCCTGGCAAATACAAACTTTCCTCCTGTTTGAATTGCACTTAACTTAAAAACTACAGAGCCCAGTGTTTTAGTTTTAGGAAATTTCTATATATATTTATCAGCCATTTTTAGAAGTTTACGTCTTCTGTAGGCCAATAGGCTTTGGGCTGAGAGCCACAGAGGGTAGGGGAAGTATTGAGAGACAGACTAGCACAGTGTTGCAGATCAGTTGACAATAACAAAACTACAGATCATCAGCAGCCCTATCTTTTAAATTAAAGGACACCACTGTTGTTTCTTTCTCACTGTATCTCTGCTTTGGACGTAGAGTCTGAAAGGCAAGACAACAGAATGATGCGAGTAATCAGTTTAAGGCAATAAAACCAGAAAGCCACTTTAAGTATAGTACATGAGCTGCATTAATCTGATTACTCAAAAAACACCAGTTTATACAGTTTCTAATAATGCAGAAAAACTGGTTATTGCTCATTTTTTCACTGGGAAAAGGACACATTTTGTGTTTACATGGATGTTACTGAATTGGGTAATCCAATTACTAGAAAGCATGTAAATCCACTGAAAAGCTCCTGATGTTTTCAAGAATGCACTGCAACATGTGCTGAACTGACATTTCACACTGCTATTATCCTTTCTTTCTAAATCCTAAAATCACTGATGGTTAACAGTGAAAGGCCAAACAGTATCAAACCTGAACAACTCAACCAGGGTGTAATAAATCACAAGGTTTGGACTGATTACATTAAACTAAACTGTATTAAATTAAAATGATATAAAAATAAAATAATTTCAAATGAACTGAACAATAAATCTGATTTAGGAAATGCTCTTGAATGAATCAGAAAGAACAGATTCTTTTAGCTGATCTGTAGAGTTAAATCTGGGACCGAAGCTTGTATCATGAGTGTGTGAGCTGTCTTTTCTAAGCTCACGTGACCCTGACCTCTGACACACCACAGCAGACTGTCAAACACAAGCAGGGGGAAAAAAAAAAAAAGTAACCATGAAAAGGCACATCATGTTCTTAGAAACACTAACTTGGCGGCAGATCA
The DNA here is from genome assembly GCA_029875015.1 of Lepomis gibbosus. Lineage (NCBI taxonomy): Eukaryota > Metazoa > Chordata > Actinopteri > Centrarchiformes > Centrarchidae > Lepomis > Lepomis gibbosus. The sequence goes on along the minus strand of JAPMOB010244471.1, from coordinate 12,913 downwards.
CTGACCTGTTTAAAAAAAGTAAAAAACAAAACAAATCAAAACCTTAAAAACAGTCTGAGCTGACAAAGTGAGAGAGGACAGGTGGTGTACTGCAGCTGACCCGTGTCGTTCAGTCAGAATTTACACGTGCAAACGGAGACAAACTGAGATTGGAAATCAAAGCACAAAAGTGTATGAGGCTCCTGCTGGCTTTCACAATGAAACAAGACACGTTTGTCCACTACTGTTCAGCTTCAGTGATGCCAGGAAGAACAAAAGAAAAGACACACACAAAAAAAGGCCCAAACCTAACTCCGAATTAGGGATACGAGTGTTTTTCCTCACATCACTGCTATAAGCTGAACAGAAGTAGACAACCCCCCCCCTTCATACACTTGAAGATAAGCTTGCTCATTTTTTATTCTTTTTTTTTTTTAAATTACTCTCCATAAATAAAAATCTATAAAAAGGAAAAAAGCAGGAAAACACCCCTCTTATAAATAAAAAAACAAAGATTTCCAGCAAAACACAGAGATAAAGATCTGTATACAAAATAAATACAAAAGAAAAACTTTAAAACCAATATGAACAATATACAGTGTCACTAATACCTTGTTAAACCTCTGCAAATAGATTAACGTAGTGCATTTTTCCCCATTCACCACAAGAACTATGAATTTTAATTTCATTTTCATTTTTTTCTTCGCAAATCTGCAGGCAAATTAAGACCCTTAACGATTATCCAAAGGAAACTAGGAGATGCGAGGTTTGCGTTGCAGAAACGCTTCGTTGGCATGTTTTTTGTTGCGTACAGTTTGCTCGAAAGGATTTACAGCAGTTGTCTGGTACATGGGAGATGAGTGTGGAGTTGTGTATTCTCTAACAGTTGACTTTGTGCACATAAAGACACAGACAAAACATCTCGGGAAGGTTTTCATGTTTCTCTGCAGGCGCTGGGAAAACGCGTTGCTGTTAATGCTCCCTAGCCTGGCCTGCGATGCTTCGAGGTGTTACCGCTGCTACTTACGACAGCCTATCATCTATGACACAACGTCACGGCATCCTACGACTCCGAGGCAAGAGCCTAAGCTACAGAGAATGACCCTCAACCCACTCCCCGATCCTCACCGCTCGGTGTGTGTGCGTAGTACCGTATTTTGAACAAACAAATGTTTACGCATCTCTACTGGCCTCTCGTAGAAACACACACGCTCGACCCTCTTTGTAGCTTTTTGTCACCATCAAATCATTTAAAACAAGTGTGCAACTTAAACGTATGAAAATCAAGGGGCAGACCGTGCCCGCGACTGATCCGCGACCGTTCTGTCTTTTGAAGGGGGAATGCAGACCCCCTTCAGTTCTGGAGTATGTGTCAGGAAATGATAAAACGTCCAGAATAAAAATCTAGATATCTACGTTACATGTCCGCTCTCATCGCGTTCAACCAGATGAGAGGAGTTGGTTACAGTGTAAAACTGGGTTCTTCTTAAGCCGCCGTCTGTTAAGCCTGAGACAGTCCCCCTGTGTGTGTGTGTGTGTGTGTATATATCTATATATATATATATATGTGTGTGCGCGTGCATGTGTCTGTGTGGATGTGTGTGTGTGGGGGATGCGGGCCTTCAGGCATGCCAGTCCAGTGCAAACCTACCTAAAGAATAAACAGTTTCAGATTGACCAGGGGGAGGTGGATGGAGGGGTAGGAGTGGAGGGGGCGGGGTTGGCTGTCAGGAAGGGGGCGTTTCAGTCTCCTTGGTCCCTTGCTGCCCTGGTGAACCTGAAGACAAACAGGCAGGCAGTCACTGATATGTGGAGTCTACCAAGGCGGCAGAAGAGAGCTCGTTCGCTCCAATTTTAAAGTCTGAGACATCTCCCTTTGTTGATTCAAGTAATTTTTACACCGCTTCCAGGACTCGCAGCGCCACCGCTGGTGAACCGGATGGTTGACGAGTGCTTGGGTTGGCTGCAGGAGTACTTCACTTCCAGCAGCTGGGGGAAACAATAAATATGATGAAGAAACTCGGTCCTATGAATGTTTTTTTCTCTCCAGACAGCTTCCCACAAAAAAGTCAGGCGTGTGTGTTTGACTGCTTGTCTCTCAAACACACTCACACACTTGTTAAGCTGTTTCGACTTCATTTGACCTCATCCAGACATGCCCCAAACCCCCTAAAACCCCACTCAATCCTCTATCAGCCCCCCCCCTCCCACCGCATCAGCCTGTGATCTGGTGCTATAGGCAGTCTTTGCAGAGCGCCACCTGGCCCTTCATGTAGTCTCGGCAGGGGCAGATGCGCTGCAGCGACGGGTGGGAGCCCGCGCAGCTGAACAGCAGCAGGTCAGACTGGAAGATGCAGTGGTGGCGAGCCTCGCTGTAGGCCGGGACCACCGTGTCAGCGCTCGACTCCACCGTCTGGCAGTCCACGCCAAACCTGAGACAGAGGCAGAGAGAAAGTCCTTTACTTTTTATGCTTACTGACTAACATTTGTGTCTGTAAATGTTTAAATTTGAATAGCAAACAGAGACATGATCAGACAAGCAGAGCAGGACAGACAAAGGGGAAACACTCAACTAAAAGTAATGTTCTCCACCACAGTGATCACCTTGACCCACTTCTTCCAGTAAACAATCTGGGCCCTCCAGTGGTAATAACATGAAACTGCAGTTTCAATCGCTTCATCTACTGTATATTCACTAAATGATGACAAAAAGATGAATTCAGGCCTGTGGCATGCTGCCACCTAGTGGCCAACCACTTAACAACTACAACTGGGAGAGCATGTGTTTCTGCTCATGTTTCAATGTACTGTATATACACGTGTTTGTGTCCCACCTGGCCAGGTCCTTGTCCTTGTTGAGGTGCTGGAAGAAGGAGGGCTCACAGATGAGCTGCTCCTCCTGACACACTTGCTTACAGGTGCGACCAGGCTCGGCCCGTTTGACCTGCAGAGCGCTGAGAGGAGGCCACATCACCTGGCCGTGGCAGAAGTCCTGACAACACGACGCGACAGAAATACAGTCATGTTACTGAAGAACAGAAGCTCATACAAACATACATGATTCCTGTGAGTCAAGCCATTCATCCAGTATGACACAGATAATTAAAAATCATTAATGCATTACCCATTTCAACAATTAAGGGCATTGAAACAGTCCTAAGAAGATATTAAGAAATCATGTTGCTGACGTGTCGTATTGTATTTACAGTGTGCATTACTAACGAAGTTTCTACAAAATCGATTAAAAGCTGTTCAAGGAGTCACTAATGCATTTATATTATACACTTATTGTTAATTACTGAATTTTCATTTACACATACACTACATATTTAAGAATGATTTAGGTTACTGCACACAGATGAATAACAGACATTTTTGCTTACTTTGGTTAAAATCTTTAAAATACAAAATATATTATTCTATTCTATTTATATTTTTTTATAAATGTATATCTTATTCCAATAATATAGTTTTGTCATGGTATATATTTTGAAAATTATATATACATTTCCCCATCTTCTGTTTGATTTTTGCACTCTGGTTTTGTCAAATAACAAAGTAAAGCTTCAATCACACTTCTACAAAATAAAGAGTATTTATAAAATGATCACTTCCATTATTAATCTATCCATTTGACTCATATCAGCTGTAATAGTTGGCATTGAAATCAAAAACTGTCATTCAGCTATAATCAAGTCTCAGATTCTGACATGCTTGCATGCTAAGCGTGAAAACCTCTCACTAAGGTCACATCTACAGGCCGTACCTGGTTCTCAATGAAGGCGTTGACTCTCTGCAGCATCCCCTCGCAGGTGAACTCATAGGGCAGGTAGGGCTCAATCTGATCAGACAAACACAAAACACAGACAAAGAAGTGTCAGGTGAGGGTACTTCACTCTGTGCGTGTGTGTGTCAGCTCAGCCAGGTGAAATATCAGCCCGCTGTCTGCCTTTTGATTTCTGTCGACCTGCACAGACTCAGACTCACAAAGGGGAAAACTTCAAATAGGGAGGACCAACAACTGAAGCCTTTGTTTCCAGTGCTGCTAAGCCGCTTGCTGCTTTCTCTGCGTCTTTGTGAGCTGAGAGGAAGATGAGGAGGAAGAGGAGAGGGAGGGTGCGCAAGCCAAGCCGGGGCCTGGTAGGCTGCGGCTCGCCACGGATCACAAAACATACGAGGCTCTGCGGACTTGTCCGGTGAACCAAGCCATTGTTCCGACTCGCTTGGCGGGGCACAGAACAACACGAGGTCCCAAGGCCGGGCTTTAAATATGCATGGGCCTGGACGCGAAGACGGAACAGGATCTCCCTTTCTTTCCCCCGTGCTTTCACTCATCCTCCGTCTCTGGACAGGTTTCCATCCAAACATTTGCGTCTGTTCCATCCAATTTTGATAATATGTTGATAATCCATGAGCCCTTCCCTGCTTTTCATCCAGATCTTCTTCATCCTTTAATCTCACCACCACCAATGTCTTGACTCCATCATTTCAATGCCTCTGCAGCTTCAACCACTTTAAATGTTGCCAAATTGACTTTTTCACATTCTCATATTCAATGTATCACAGTAAATTATTTCAACACTTTTTTGTGCACCTCTAACATGAACAACTTGTATTTGCATCATGTATTACTGTGTTTTTTCCTTTGGTTTTTGGTTATTGGACCAAACAGAGCTTTAAATATGTCAATTTCTGCTTTAGGAAACTTTGATATGGGACATGTTTTTCCTATTTTTTGATACAACAGATTAAGATATAAAATAAGAACTTTCAGCAATTTGATACAGATTTGACGAGTTTTACTGACTGAATCCCAGAAAACAGAACAAAACTGTTTAATTATTATGAGGCAGTTATCTCATAAGTGTTCACCATCTTTTTACGCCATCATTTTATATTAACGCAGACATTTTTTAAGGAAAGGTGTTCCCGTGTTTACCTTCTGGCTGAGGATGGAGCGGATGGCCCTCTCCACCTCGACAGAGTTCTCGATATCCACCGTCCACACGTGGGGTTGACCGATGTACACCTCAGCATATGGATGTTGAGAGGTCAGCTGCGGACAACCACATAAGAGTAGAGGTTAGGAAAAAAAACTAACGCGCTCAGGTCATATCTTGAGAAAAAGAGCAAGGAAAGAGTAAAAACGTGCGTTTGTGTCTCCACAGATCTCCTCCGCTCACCTCTCTCAGAGTGGGTTTGCCCTTGAAGAAGTCTGTGTTCTTGCTGCTCTTCGGAGGGTTGAATTTGGGGTTGAGGAACGCACAGCCGTTGGCGATGGCCTCCAGGGGGGCAGGTCCCTCGTAGGGGAAGGACAGACCCACAAACAACTGCAGTAGAGAGAAAATATAGAGCAAACCAAAATGATTAGCCTCCACATGCATGTTTCATTTAATTAAAACCAAGAGAGGGGTTGAAACATGAATTAAGGTATAACCTAAGAACATTTCTGCTAACTCTGATGGTAATTTAAGCCCAATAAAGAGACAATTCAACACCAACTTAAGTCTGTGTTCCCACTTTTTTCAAGCTGCCAGCATGGGCTCATCACTGAAGGAGGGAAGGAGCTACGGATAAAAAAAACAGCAGGTGGAAGTGAAGAGGAGAAAATTTCACCGGCTGCTTTGAGGAGTTTCTGCTGTTTGCTGATAGCAGCCCTTGTTGAAACAAACCTCCCATGTTATCAGCACAAATTGCAGTTGAGGCAGCACTTTTTCTCTATGAAACAAGGGAGGAGAAACAAGCAGAATAATATGAAGACATTGCTCTAATGTTTATTCCTCCCATAGGCCGCTAGGAGTTTGGTAAAGAGGGAGGTGTACTGTGGATATTTTGCAGTTAGAAACACACTGTGCCTGATGAGAATTAGAAAAACAACTACAGTAACTCGATTAAAGACGCTTTATCTGAAACTAACTACTCATTTAAACAACTATGTGTACACCACCTGAGCTGCATCACTTAATCTCAAAATACTGACCCTGATATTTAGCTAACTGTTGCACTAATGTTTCTTCCGCTTTGGTTAGTTGTTCCCAAACTTTGTGGCTCGTGGCCAGTTAAAATGAAAACACTCACCCAGAGTGATCTTCCTTTTCCTTGAAACATTTTTAGAATATAGAAATCCTGAAATCATCCTGTAATTATAAATGATTGACCGGAGAAGAGACATTTGTGTAGAAGAATATTTCTTTTATCGGTTTAATTAACTGTATTAATATCTTCTTGCTTTTGTGTTCGGACTGTGTCCATTCAGGAAAGCTTCACTGACAGCAACACTCTCTTGTCAGCACCTGAGTGGAGGAATAAGGGAGCTGCTCTTTCACTTTCCCCACCCAAGCTTATCTTACTGGTTCAGGGATCGGGCGCAGACCCTCCGGGTATGAGCCCATTTCTCTTATGGTTAAAGAAGCGGGCTTGGGGAACGACTGGTTACAGCGCTTGCAAAATGGCCACATCTTTCTGGTTCAATTCCAGCCAGCGACCTTTGTTGCATGTCATATCACTCCCTCTACCTGTTTCTGCCTCTTCACTTGTCACTATGCAATAAAGACAAAATGCCCCAAGCAGACTTGTATTTATTGACAGTGAGGCCCTAAAGATAGCTCATATAATAATTCTGCTGTGGATTTTGTCCTCCATCACTTACACTGGAAGCATGTTAGGAAAGGAAATTTGAACAAGAGGACTGGATACAAGTAAGCAATGAAAACCTATCCTTTAAACACTAGATACCATTTAGGAGAAATAAAAACATATGTAAAGATGTAAATAAGTGAAAAGGTGAGTGCTTAAGCGTTTAACCTGAATTTAAATGGCAGACAAAGTCAAGCTCTGTGGTGCAAAGTAACCACATGCTTCTTCTCCACGTTTACTGCACATATTGTTGTTCTGTGGGTTTTCAAAAAAGCCGACAGTCATACTCACATCCTTTAAAATATAAACTATAGAGCGCTATTATAACAAGTTCACTCCTCCAGGATGGGAAGAGTAAATATTTGAGAGGTTGTAGCAGTGTGCTGCAACCAGAGGCAGCTTTTCAACACAAGTGTGAGACAGTCCTCCAGAAACAGAGCGAGCAGGGAGGGACGGAGGTGGAGATGGTGGTGGGGGGACTGGGCAAGTGGCATATTTACTGGAGGGCCAGAGCTGGCTGGCTACAATGGCTAGTCTGTGTGTGTGTTTGCTCTGTTCCTATGGGCATATATACACCTGCCAATTCAGACAGTCTGACAGATGACACACTGTCAACACACAACACCGCACTGTATCATGAAGTAAGTCTGTGCAGCCTTTAAAAAATCTGACCTGGGTTGTGAATTACGCTCTTCTAGCCCCTGTGTGAATACAACTAAAACCTACTGTCTTATTAACAACAGACTTCTGCCAACAGGTGGCAGCAAAGCACACTCCTTTTTCTGCATGTGTATGTTGTGTGTGTGCATGTGAAAGCCCCTCAATGCTGAGAAACAGTCGCCCACTATTTATAGGGCGAGTAGGGGAGGGGATGAAGAGGAGACAGAGAGAGAGAGAGAGCTCTCAAAGCAGTGATCCATAAAACTGAAGGGCTCAAAGGCAGAAATGCAGAAATGATGCCTGCATCTCCTATGTGAATGTTTCAAATTCAAAAAGAGAAATCAATCAAGAGTCGTGGGTTTTACCTGAAAGCTCCTTATCAGAGTGCATTAAAGCTGCTTTGTGTTTTCATGTACATGTACATAGCAAGGCTTAGTGCTGTACATCAAGGACACTGTACTCATGAGATCCAATGCTTCACATCAGAGCTGCTGTTCTGTCGATTTGTCCCGCCCATTAAAACGTCCTGCCTTCGTGTAAATTTGCATCCCAAACCTGACCCACTGCACGGACGCACATGCAAATGCTAGTAAAAAATAATGACGGACTAGAACATGTCAATATAATGTCCCAGACTTAACAGACAAGTGTCATAAATGCGTACTTTAGTTTATCTTTCCATCTGGTTACTTAAGTAAAAGAAGCAATACTACAATTTACAAATACAAGAATGAATCCCGCATATTCAATTTTGTACTTGAGTAAAACTATTAACTACAGCAAAATATACTTAAAAGTGTATTAAAAGTAAAAGTACTCATTACACAGAATGACTCCTTCTAGAGAACATTTAAAAAAAATTCAGGGGCTTTCCTGATCGTTTTGTTTTGTTGTGGAAAAGTTACAACTTTCCCATTCCCTGTTTAACCTTATAGTAACTAGTAACAATAGCTAATTGGCTGGTTAAACACCGTAAATGTAGTGTAGTGAAAAGTACTATATTTGCCTTTCCGTATCCTAACAATGAAGATGATTTCATTTTACAGGCAACATCATGATGGCAGTAGTACTGAGAAGTACATCCTTTGTTAGGAGGCCAATTTAACTTTGAATAAAGATCTCCATCTTTTAGCATGAAAACACTAAATCGACCCCAGTGCTTTTCATATCGTGTTACTTACGTCATAAAATTTTCCTACATCAACAGTGTTATTCTTGCTTCTGAGGAAAGTTAGAGCACAAAGACAAACGGGTGGTTATTGGCCACTGAGAAAGAAACAGAACAGAAAACCCACAGAAAAGGTGACAAAGATTATGGACTTAACACAATGTCCGTGACGCCGTAAGGAGGCTGCAAAGCACACAAGCTGATGACCACTACATGCAAATAGGAGCCTCTGNTATCTCTACCCCGTGTGAGCTCAAACTCATATGTAAATTCAGGTTTTATGAGCTGATCAGACTGAAAGGATGTGAAGCAAATTGTGGTCAGCTCACTATTGTGCTCCAACACGAGGCGTCTGGAGTCTTATGGCTCTGCCTCAGCCAAGGCCACATCGCCTAAAACATGGCAGTCGCTGAGTTTAATGAGCCAGGAAGTTAATTAGGTTTGTTCTTGGTATTTCTAATTCCAGCATCTGCCATGGGTTGTGTTTGTTTTCTAATAAGCAGAATATGACGACAGTAACGATTTAGAAGACAAAAGGAAAACTTCGTCCTTGTCTTAAATACAAAACTAGGGTTAATATATAATACAGTGTGGAGGAGTGAGAAGAAAATGTGAATTTGCAAATAAGAAACACATGCAAGACGAACTAGAGGCAGACAGTAGGAGGCAATTAAACAGATAGACTAAGGCAGATATACGAGATGGAAGAGAAGCAGTCAGAAAAAATCTAAAACCTTTGACTGTCAGCTTGCAACATGACGCAGTAAAGCTGTGCCACACTTCAGCGGTTTGATCATTGACACTATTCCCCTGACACAGCACAGCACGTCAAGAGTTTATTTCAGGAAATTTAGTTTGAGAGAAAATCAAATGTCAAGACATCCACGGCAACATACTCCTCTTCTTCACAGAAGCGCTTCCATGCGCAGTATTTTTACAGTACACTCTGTCAATAGTTAAATCCCACGAGGCTAATTAGCTCAGGCAGTCTGATTGCAAGTAACAGTAAATGTGTTGTTTAAGAAGCAAGAGGAAAACTGTGCCTACAACACCTCCTCTTTTGCTAAGCTCTTAAACAACACTATGGCTAAAATGTTGGGGTTTTGTGGTGTTTAATTGGCCGTTCCCCTTTTGGGTTCTCCCTGCAGAACAACGTGTTATGATATGTGTATGTATCCCCGGTGAGTGTTAACCTGCCAGGCTACATGAATGAAGCAAATCAAAATTCACTCCATTCTTTGTACTGGCACAAAGTTTATAGTATTGCACAAAGTTTACATTTTAATGACCTGCTCCACTGTTATACACCTTTGCTTTACTCTGTCAGCGCCTCAAGCATGACTGAAATCTTGGTATTAGGCGCTCAGAATTGTTTTTTTGGCTGAAGCAATGAGTCTTTTCAGTACAAAGGGGGGCTTAAATCTCAATCCATCTTTTTTCTATAACTGTCTGAATCATGATCTATACCTCTCTTGCACTTTTTATCCCTGCCCCAGCTCTTGTCTGATGTCTCTCTCCTCTCTGCCTCCCTCCCTCATCTGATGGGAAAGAATCTGGTGTCAGAGGCTAAAGAAATCGAAGCTCTCTTCTACCTTATTCATCTGAAAAGGATGATGACTGGAGCCAAAAGACAGACTCCATCTTTCATTGCCAGCACTAATGATGGTTTTCACCTTCAGCAGACATTGTTGTCAGGTTTCTCAGCACCAAGTAATTTTAATTCCATTCCCATACGACACTGGGCAGTGAGAAATCACTGCTTTCTCCTAAGACAAGTGATTTATAGTTTGCTGAACACCTTCCATGAAACAGAGCTTGTGCAGCTAAGCAACATGTGTGCGTGAGGCTCCAAAAAGACTAATTGACAGAGTCTGGAGGGTGATGTCTTTTTTTAGCATTAACAAAACCAAAAACACAAAAGCAAAAGTTTAAGGAATGGATTAAACAGTGTTTGTCTGCTCTAACATAAGCTGCAAAAGTCCAGCCAACTAATACAGTAGTAACCTGGAGTTACTTCAAAGGCACATCATCACCAAACTACATTAGTTTGTAGGGTTACAGGTTAGGTTAAAAAAAAAGACCAGTTGACGACTAGCACATCCGCTATGTAGCGTTTCCTGACTGTGTAGAAGCTGGTCTTGGATGCTAGGTTTAGCTAAAGTTAGCAGCTCTGTCTTACTCTTACATTAGATCAGGGGGAATTCCCAGCCAACTGTACCCAAACACATTCATTAGCCCTCATCCTAAATTCCTGAAAAACCACAGCTTGAAAGTATACAGACGTTCAGATAACTCATAGATTGGACAGGCAAACGCACAAGGTTTCTTCTTAACTGAACCAAACCGGTTATGTGTGATAGCACCCATAACACCAGAACCAATGCCAGGACTAACTAGTTCTACCCTGCAAAACAAGAACAATGCTGTTTTTTTATTTCCATGTATTCTAAATCGATCATGAAATGGTGACAATCCTGACTTTTTACGTGGAACCACAGTCTTAGCACAATATCAGAAATAACAGAACACTATCAACTCGTGCTTATGATGTACAGGCTCTGCCGTGCTGAGCTGCTGATATTGCTACGGTTTCTCCTCCCTTCAGCTCTGGTAATCCAGTCATGCTGGTCGGCAAAAACACATCAATACTGGTTCGCCAGAATGTCGCCGCTGACACTAGATTTAAAAACTCTGTGCACTGTGAATACAGAGGCATTTTCATGGCTTCGATAGGCTTAATCAGAAATGTGTGAAGTTGTTTGGTAAGGGCTTGAATGTAACGGCTGTTCATTTGCATGTAAAAGTTTCACACTCTAGTTTTAAAATTAAACCATGTGAAAGTCAGGCGTGGTCAGCATTTTTAACCCACGTGTGGAGCCTAATGTTTGCCATTTAGCTACAGCTGTTAAAACCTGCTAGCATCAGTTGTCATATCATATCAGATCAATCTGATAAAAAGGTTAAACTTATCTCTTTCAGGTATTGTGAACAACTAAATGTGTTCACATTTTTTGTTCCGTTTCTGTTCAGCTTTTATGTTTGTATTTCCTGCATTCGAATTGATTTAAAAAAAAAGAAGGATTTTTTAACAGATGGAAAGTCTTGAATCAGTTTGAGGGAGCGTGCTCTCCACTTCACAGCTTTCAATACTGCCACAAAACAAAGCTATTTATGTTTAACAGCTCAACACACATTCTGTGAACATGTAAAGTGTGTGTTCAGAAGAGATCGCTCCACACGGTACAATCCAGCCTCGCTGCAGTCTCTCTGTACTTTGTGAAGAGAGTGGTTTGAGTAGTGAGAGGAGGGGACAAGTCATGACGTGAATGGAGAAATGCTTCTGTGGACGGCTGGACTGAGGGCAGACTCAGAGAAACTACAGCCACTCAGATCAAGGCTCTTTCAGAAGAGGGCCTCTTTTCACTCGAACAACATCCAGCATCTCCTTTAAGAATCTAATTTTTGCTCTCTAACTTGTCTTCTGTGTCACATTTAGCACTGAAATGTGCTTCAAAATGACAGCTGCAAGTGAGCCGTCGTTGTATTTAGACACAGAAGGTCGGGCAAGTTCGTTTTAGGTAAACTGTGTCTCATCCACTGGATACTATTACAGGAAGGTTCAGAGCAGGTTTCACAGCCTTTGGCAAATATAAAACAGGGTGATAAAGATACAGTGTGTCCTCAATTTTCTGCAGGTTAGCTGGGCCACAGTTTCTTGGTCATTTAAAAATGTCAAAGGAAAAAGTGTGGGAGTTTTCATAGCTGTCTAATAAGCAGCGCACGCTCACACTTTCATTTCTCTGCAGGTTCATTTTTCCATGTGAGACAATTTACAGCCGAGCGGACTCACCTTGGTTTCCCGGAGGAGGAACTGCAGGTCTCGGCCGCTCAGGATGCCGTGGTTCTTTACGTAGCTCGGGAGGTGCACGGTGCTGGTGCCGTGCACGGTGCCGTGAACCTCCATGTAGCTGTGGATGACGTCAAGGTATTTCTTTTTGTCCTGGAACAAACAGAGAGACATAATCAGTCAAGAGAGTTACAGAAACCAAAATCCTGCTAGAAGCCTCCCTCTTTTAAGGTCTACTCTGAGAGAGTACATTTGAAGTGAGACACCATTAAAGAAATTTAAGTTATTTAGATTAAGCTGCTGCAATCCAGAAATAAACATCCTGGAATAAACCATATTGAATTCCTTTTTTTTTGAGAGGGGATCAGTATCGTTACTTTGTTATGTGGCCCGATTAACTTTTGTTCGAGCTACCTGACTGACCATCTGGCCACAATGGCAGGCAGAGCTAAAAATAACACTGTATGAAGAGCATCGGTGCACATAATACCCTGCTATTGTTACTAAAGTTTACCTGATCCGTGATGTCCTTGCTCAAAAAGACAAAGCATTCAACGCAGGCCAATAAAACCTGCTTTTGTTGTGTTGTGGCTGCTATTTATTTTTTTTTAGTGTGTTCGCCT
>JAPMOB010244469.1:0-18160 GCA_029875015.1 Lepomis gibbosus | reverse complement strand
GTACACGAAAAATGCTCCAGGCTACATGATAGTCTCCAACCTTGATTTTGGGCAGGCTACTAACTCGCCAATAATCATAATCGTTTATGCAGAACAATGAGTTCAACATTTATAAAGTTTGTTGCAGCATATCAAACTTTTTTTTTAAATCCAGCTCTATCCAGGCTGCGATTGATCTGTTCACAGAAAGTGACTTAGTACCGGCTTTTGAAAAGTTGAATGTGTTTCAATAAAAGGCACCGATTTAGCTAAATAGCCAGCTAACGTGATCCAAACCCAAACGCTCCTTGAAAATGTTGTTTTCTGTCTTAACGATTCAGCTGCTGGTGGCGCATCTCGCTCTTGTGTTTGAGGTAACTTACGGGGCCGTTCAAGTGTCCACAGAGCGACCGGACAACCGGGTTAATCCCGTTACCAGCACTATGTTTTGGACGATTAGCATTGCGGGTCCAGCGGGGTGGGAACGGTCGGTTGTACTCATAAATCATTTTCCGGTTCGCACGGATCTATTTTTTTGGAGCTTTTAAGAGTGAAATAGGCGCACGGTAGATCCCTGCGCCTAACGTTACAGAAACAAATCACACAGTCGCTACTCTCTGCCTGTCTAGTATTTTTGGCTATGCGTTAAATAAATACGTTCATCTACACTTTTAGCAAACAAACTTTTGGACAAACAGGATTTTCACGTTGAAAAAAATATCTTTAAATTTAATACCTTGTTAAATGGCGATTAAGACTTTCAAATAATTTTTAATGCCCTTGATTTTCGCAAAATTGATTTATCACCTTTCAAGACTTTTTAAGACCCCGCGGACACCCTGAACAAGTTCAGTGAGAACGAGTTAAGGTGCCATCCTCACCTTTTTCCGCAGGGCTTGAGCATTAACCAGCTCTCCATTGTGCGCTACAGCAATCTTGCCATGCAGTGTATCCACCACAAAGGGCTGGCAGTTCTGCAGCTCAGAGTTCCCAGTAGTTGAATAGCGTGTGTGACAAATACCGAGGTTGCCATAGCGCAGCTTCAGAAGAGCCTCGGCTGGGAAAGCAGTGTTCACTAATCCCATTCCCTTAAAAAAGGGGGAAAAAAGAAGAAAGAGATAAAATGGCAAGAGGAATCAGTTAGGTGTTTTCACAGTCTGCACAAAAAATAAATGTAAACATTCCTAAGAGCCCTAAACAGCAATTATAGTAATGCTCAATGTAACTGTGTGTACAAGTGTGTGTAGCTCTAATGATGAGTTTTTATTTCTGGGGCACCTTTAATAAAAAGCAGCTGACATGTTTCCTGAATTTGAATAACGTGTTTTGACCTTGTCAGTTAAACTACTCTTCTTTCTATAATTTTACAAATGGCTTCCAGTCATGATCGATGTTACCTTGTGGGCTGTGTATGTTGGCGGATTGGCTCCATTACTTGTGACAATCCCAGCACTTTCCTGACCCCTGGGTAGACACAAACAACAACCACCACACGTAAGTTGTATAAATAAATCAGTGGGAGGTGAGTTTTAGAGTGAGTGATCTCTCAAGTCTCTTCAGGACTAAACATGAATAAACCTGTTCAATATCTAAAAACTTGATGTGAGCCTTCAGGCAAATCAAACTGGTTTAATTCGAGCAAAATAAAACAGGAGAAAAAGAAAGAGAAACGTCTGCCTCTCGGCCGCCATATATGGAGAGTCGTCTTGCTGCAGTTTCAGCCTATTTACCAAGCTGCTTCTCGGATTACAGTTGGTCCCGCCCCCTCAGCACACAGCTTAAGCCAGTGGTGAGGCTGCTTTCCTGCACGGAGGCGTTGCTTTCAGGCTTAACCGCCTGGTTGCCTAGGGAACCGGGCAGCAGACAGACGGATTGGGGAAAAGAAAGCGTTTCCAGGTCAGCTCAAACATGGAGAGAGGAGCAGAGAGACAAAGAGGAGGTGATAGGGAGGTTGTAGAGGAAAAAGGCTCGGTGGAGAGGCAGTGGGGGGAGGCAGAGGTGCTGGCTCTCATGTCAGTGTGGGACGAGGTGGGAGCTCAGCACGTAGCTGAGAGCAGAACCACGTTTGAGTTGATCTCAGAGCGTCTGAGGAGGCTCAGTGTTGTGCGCAGCTGGTGGGAGTGTAAGGCCAAGTGCAGGAGCCTGGGACTTCAGAGCAGGAAGCCTGACGCAGCAGCAGGCACTTCAGCAAACTACAGCCCAGGAGTGGATGGAAGGCCAGTGGAGGGCTGGGAGGAAGAGGTGGAAGATGTGGGTAATCAAAGAGGGATCTACCCTTCCTCAGTCACTATCCCAATGCAGGAAGGTAAATGTAGGTTTGACTCCAAATGTAGCACTGATGATTACGACTTTTTGACAAAGCTCAGCACAGTTTTGTAATTCCTCAACAAGACAGATCAGAAGATAAACAAGCATGTCAGTCAAACTAATATTAGCCTCAAATTTAAGTAGAAAACTTAAGACTTTTTCCTGCTCGAAACAATTTAAACACAGTCTAAAGTCAGATTAGATTAAAGCATTTGCATACAAGCTCCATCTTATTTCATTTAAAGCCAAAGCCAATCCAGTTTGTGTACATTTGTGTGTCTGTCCGCAGGTATCAGGAGTCGAATCCACCGGGCTCTTCCTTACGCTCCAAGTGTGGCTGAAGAGGGGGGCCGCCACTGGACAGATGATGAGGTGCGAGCACTGTTGTGCGTCTGGGCTGACCGGCGTATTCGAGAGCGCTTGAAGTGCACGCTACGCAACAAATCCATCTTCCAGGAAATGGCCCGTCAGATGCAGAGAAACTTTGGGGTGGTACGCAACTGGAAACAATGTCGGACAAAATACAAGAACTTGAAATATGACTACAAGACCGCTAAGAGCGCTCACGCTGCTGGAGGCAGCAGCGCAGGGGGCCCGGGCAAGTACATGAAGTTCTTTGATGAGGTGGAGGCCATTCTGCTGGACCGGGGACTGGAAAACGGGACCATGGAGATGCAAAAGAAGTTGTATGATGGAGAAATGGGAGCAGGGAGAATACAAACACCGGCACAGACAACAGCCTCAGAAAGCGAGGTTGTCATTGAAATTGATGATGGTATGTAGTCAGTCTGCAGTGCATTTAGTGGTTTTGTGTACAAGGTTTAAAGAACACTACATTTTTCTACTACCTTTTTTATTTTCAGATGACAACAGTGATGACTACGACATGGACGGAGACATGGAAGTAAAATGGAGAGGAAACGGTAGGCCACATCAATAACCTGTGCAGTACAGGACAGTATGAGTCTTCTCTTTCCTTAATCTATTTTTATTCCCTCCAGATGCCCATCTAACACTCACAGATCCATCCAGCTCTGACCAGTTCCACGTGGTCACCGTGTCTGACACAGGTCGAAACTGGAGCGACCAGGAGGTGCGAGCGCTGGTCCAGGTCTGGTCCGACGAGCGTGTGTGCAGGCAGCTGGAGAGCTCGACGAGAAAGAGGGACATCTTTGTCCAGATCTCCAACAGGTTAATGCAGCAAGGCATTGAACGCGACTGGAAACAGTGCCACACCAAGTACAAAAACCTCAAGTACCTTTACCGTTCCCTCCAAAGAGGGAAGACTGATGAAACTGACCCACGCCGACTGATGAGGTTCTACGATGAGGTGGATGCCATTATGAATCGCACAACTAACGGCTCACCGCATGACACAGGAGCCGTAGACTATCAAGAAGATTCGGGCGGGCTTGTGACATCGGAGGACTGTGAGAACAATCGTGTAGATGTCTATTTGACAAAGATGAACACTGCGACCACAACGGCTGGAGCGATGGAGGAAAGAACTTGTAGCCCTGATTCCGTCTCATCTATAAGCCTCGATGTTATGCCAAACGAAGAAGAACCGAGAATGCACACAGTCCAGGAGCTTCGCTTGGATGAACAGCACAGACTAACGAGTGAGCCCAATACCGTTATTTATTCATGTCTGGTGGCCAGGTGTTTGATGAAAACAAAGTAATACCATCAACTAACAAAATGCATTAAGGAAACCTACTGAAGTAAAGAACCACAGCAGCCAAAAACAGCCCAGCTTTGTTTTTAACTTACATCTTTTCTGTTTTCAGAAGGACTGTCAACTCACATGTGCAAAATTCAAATGTTACATCTCTTAGATTCAACTTATGATCTCCCAAACATCAATCAATAAGGGCATACAAAAAGGTTCAGTCAGTTCATCCAAATTGCAAAAAAAAAAACATTGCTCATGCTCACAGATCCCGCTGTGAAATGTAGTTCCAATGTGCATTATCCTGAGTCACAAGGATAATGTTTAATTTTTTTTTTCTTCTCTCCAATGCAGGGAGCGCCACACAGCGCATCCCATTCGCCTCCATTGTGCTAGGAGGGAAAAAGAACTATCTGTCAAATATCTTGGACAAATTGCCCCTTTAGATCTTAATTAATGATAATACTCAAAATAAATAAATGGTTTTGGATGCATTTCCATTCAGTGAAGTAATAGTGTAACCACTGAAGGTAAACTTTTAAGATTTATCACAGTGTTATAATAATAAGAATCTATCAAGGTCTCTAGGTCTGTAAGTTATTCCATGGCGGTGATGCAGCTCTTGTTTAGTTTGAGGGATTCACGAGTCTGTCCGTCCAACTCAATTTAAACAACATGTGAAAACATGCTGTTTAAAGAAAGGCCTGCTGTCTTGTAACTGTTTTATGTTGTTTGCAGGCTCTTCAGAAACTAGGGCAGAAAGAGAGGAAACCTATTCAGCAAATAGAAGAATGAAGAGGAAAGCCGTGGATCAAGGTTTGAAATGTGTCTTCCTTTGTAATCACTTTATATATCACATTAATTGACTGAAGCATTTCACAATTTCGGACTCAGTCCCATGATCTGCCATGGAGCCTCATAATGACATTATGGAGAAGGGTACGGCTGTAACTGCTGACAAAAGGCATGACTCATAATGAAGTCCACTGTCAGGCCAAGAGAAAAATAAACTCTGCTCATATGAAATGTTGTATTAGAATTACTTTTTACCAGTAACAGCAATCGCGTAATGTAAGCATAATAATCTGAATTTAATCTTGCCTTTGTTCCTTTTTCCAGACCCCACACTCCAGACACCGGTAAAAAAACTGGACACTGGCTCTACCTTTGCCAATAATGTGAAGGCACGGTATAAAGAAGAGCAGGAACACATCCCGATAATAAAGATCAATTCTGTCCGGTCAATGGCCCCCCCCAATCCATCCCCAGACAGACAGGTAATATCTCCTAATACCGTGTGACAAACTGAACAAAACACTAGACAACCAAAGTAAATAGAAGAAATTATTCTTCCACAGGGTGTAGGAGTCCAGAAAAGACATGATGCTGCTGTGAACTGAGAAATTATACAGCTTCTTTCTGCCTTTCAGAAGAGTCTGTTTGTCAGAGCTGCAACAACTAGTCAACAAGGAGTTGATCAATAAATGATTAGCTAGTGATTAGTTAGCCGGTCAACTGAACATTTGCTAACTGAGTAATCATTTTAATCAACATCTTAAAAGTGACTCATATGAAAAGTTAAAGATCTTTTGGACTATCGGTGGAATTTAACAAGCAAGTTAATATACTTAGTTTGTGTGAAATTATAGTTTTTTTTCCTTCTGTTTTCAAAGTCAATGTGATTAATTGATTAATTCAGGCAATACTCAGCAGAGGAATCGATCATGATAATAACAGTTATTTGCACCTCTACTTTATTTTAATATTTTTAAATTCATTCGTTACTCAATATTGAATTTATGTTGACATTTGTCGTACTTTATGTGTAGCTGTACAATATTGTTCTCCTCAGCACAGTGCCTGACAAACTGTGCTGCCTCGAGACATTTATTTTGCTTGAAATATGCAACACTTTGACTTTGTGTTTTACTGTAATAACAAAGTGAAAAGCTAAAGAGTTACAAACGTCAATCCCTGCTTCCTCTTCAACTTGACTCAGGAGTGAAGTTATGCTATTTTAGCCCATGTACCAAAAGGAGGTGTAGGTTGCACAGTTCGTCCTGGACCCTAATGCAGATCTAGACATGGCGTCCAAACTCACATGTTTATCTTTGTCTGTTATTTTGATTTTAAACCACTCACATTTCAAGTGTACACACACTTTTTTTGTTACTCACCTGTGCTGCAACGCCACAAGTCCCAGACTCAAGACCTGCGCCACCTCCAGCTGTGTGGGCCACTCTCCGGCAGCCACACACCCGAAAACTCCGCACTCCTCCCCGATACCGGACTCCTCAAACTCCATCTCTCCGCAGTCTGTCCCGGTCCTTCGTTAACCTGGCTAGAGGTCTCGTGCCTGGTTATCCGAGCAATAGGCGCGCGCGTGCCTTGTGCGCGCTCTGATAGTTTCACCGAACACGTGCAGCCAGTGCCGACTAACAGCCCAACAGCACACAACGTGGCTCCTTAACACATGAACTCAGCTGACATCGTTGAAGTGTCCGTAAGAAAAGTAAGACACCTTTGTGAGAAGAAAAACGTAATCACATGAGCACAGCTTTGACACAGGAATCAAACATCCTGATGAAACACGTGGTATTGTGCAAAGAAGACAACAATTTATCTAAATCAGATAAATCGACACGGTCAAACGGACAGTTTTTCTTGATAAGGTTTAGGCAAATCAATCTTCTTGTCAGAGAGAAAATGGTGGTAGTTTTGTGGATAAACACCAAAAAGTTCCGTCGTCTTGCAAACATCAGGTGGTGACAAATGCGCTGCTGTGATTGGTTGTGGGAATGAACTATGAGATGTGATTGGTTATCAGAGCATGTAAGATAGACACCACTTCCCTCTTCTGGTGCCCTGCACGCCTACTGCTGCCTCTTCACCCTCCAACTTAGCAAAGTTGAGTGGCACATCGGTCCACTTTGTGTTTTGTCTTTCAGGACTGCAGGCTGTTTAAAAACACCAACATGGCCTCCGCACCAGGTACAGTGCAACAAGTGCATGTGTGAGCGCATTATAAATGTTAAATGTGCAGCTTTTCATTGGGGCTTTGCCTTTTTGTTTGCGCGTGTTTTAGAGTTGCAGATCGGCCAGAAGTTAAGTGAGGGAAAGACGAAGCAGATTTTCGAGCTCGTGGACCAGCCCGGACTGGTTCTGGTCCAGTCCAAAGACCAGATCACCGCCGGGAATGCGGTGAGGAAGGACCAGATGGAGGGCAAGGCTGCCATCGCCAACAAAACGACGAGCTGTGTGTTCAAGCTGCTCCAGGAATCAGGTGAGGGCCCAGTGAAGTTATTCTAGTAAGTAGATCCATTGAAAAGATCCTCTGCCAGCTTATGTGTCATATACCCCCTGAGGCAACTTTCCCACATGTTGAGAAATATTTTTTTGTGAGCTGATTAAAGCCTGAAGAATTGAGTAATTACTGTTGGATGAAGGTATATATTTATTTTTATTAGCACTCCCTCACACACAACTTTCTTTGAATACATTAATCCCACTAGGTTTATTTGTGGGCTTTAGTGAGTGAGGTAGATGACTGGAGTCAGAAAGAAAAACAACCTGTACTTTTTCTGTTAGCTGCTGGGAAATAGTCCTACCAGTTTCAGCATTTTAAAAAATGGTTTTAAAGGCCAAATTGACCAATTCAAATGGCTTGTTTTGTCAAACAACTAAAAACCCAAAGATTATTTAGCAGTAACATCAAATTCAAAAATGGGAGCAGAAATTTTGGGGTTGATTTTGATTTTAAATTGTCTAAAACAAATGATTATAAAAATCACTGGCATTTAATTTTCTGTTAATTTATTTTTATTTCAGCTCCACCCAAAGAACACATGTTTTACTTTAGTTTTTTGAGTGATTCCTGTAAACAACAAGCGCATCTGAACTGATCTCCTGCATAAATGTCCAGAACTCACAGAGCATCCAGTAATGTTGACATGTGAAGGGGCATGGCGCATGCACGTTTGACACTAGGTCCAAGGAAGCCCAGATTACCAAAATGACTCTCTGCCTTGCATTAATTTAAAAGTATTTGGGTAACTGTAAACCATGCGCCACTCATGAGTGTGGTGCACGCCGTCAGCCGAGCTGTGGTAATGGCTGTCTTGTGACTTGAAACGTTGAGGCGTATAATTCACCAGAATGTGACCCACTACGTCCCCCTCACTTAACCTTCAATGAAGGGGTATGATCTTTAAAGTAGGTGATCACATTCAAAGCACTGCACTGGGTTTCACCAACAATGTAAAGTAGACACTAGCGTTAGTTTGACTAAACCAGCTACTAAAATTGGGCGCCCCACGATTACTTGGGGCAGAAGTTAACTAGTTTTAAGTCATAACTAAGGCAACGAGCCAATCAACGATTAAAGATCGGAGTTCCATCATCATGGTTACCAAATGCTAAAATGCTTAGCTTTCTGGCTGGCATGAGCTACTTGTCATAGTAAGCGAGATCGGTATGGTAATATCGTATCAATAAATTAGTTTTCTGCTCAATTACTGTGTTGCAAAGTGACATGGCGTTAATGAACAATGATGCTGTGGGGCAGAAAAGTGCAGTTTTACCATTAGTGAGTACAATTCTGTGACATTTTATGATATAAATGGGGGGGGGGGTATGTAACTATTAAGTTGTTAATTAAAGTTATGTTTTAACTTATCTCCATGGTGCACACCACACAACTTAGTAATAATTTACATCATAACTTTGCTGTGTTTGAACTTACACGCAGCTAGCGCAACAGGCTGCTGGTGTGTTTCAACATCTTTCTGTGATCCAAATGAACACTGGCAGATCCAACTTTAATGCTGAGTTTCAGATGTTCCTCTACTTTGTTCACAGCTCTTCTTAGAGTCTAGAGGTCTGGGGGTTTGGAGCCGTAAAGGGAGGGGCTGTGTCATTTTAATATCTACCCTTTCTTCCAGGCATTAAGACTGCCTTTGTGAAGCAGCACTCGGACACAGCGTTCATCGCAGCCCACTGTGAGATGATTCCCATTGAGTGGGTGTGTCGGAGAGTGGCAACTGGATCATTCCTCAAGAGAAATCCAGGAGTCAAAGAAGGCTACCGCTTCTCCCCCCTGAAGATGGAGATGTTCTTTAAAGTGAGCCCAAGACCTTTCAGTCCTTTTTTAAAGTGCTGTAACTTGACTCATAGTGGCCAAATGTCAAATTACATCCATCTTTATTTAATCAGTTGCTTTCTGACGTAGGATGATGCCAACAATGATCCTCAGTGGTCAGAGGAGCAGCTGCTGGAGGCCAAATTCACTCTGGCTGGGCTCGCCATCGGCCAGTGCGAGGTGGACATCATGAATCGCAGCACCGTGGCCATCTTTGAGATTCTGGAGAAGGCCTGGGCCACTCAGAACTGCACACTGGTGGATATGAAGGTACGCAGTGCAACGCTGCCCTCTGCTGGATGTTCTGTTATCCTTGCGTGACCACTGAACTCTTGTAGCTGAGTCGCAATGTAAGACGATTATCTTCCTTTTGCTTATAGATCGAGTTTGGCGTGAATGTGAAGACTCAAGAGATCGTCCTTGCTGATGTGATTGACAACGATTCGTGGAGGCTGTGGCCGGCGGGAGATCGTAGCCAGCAGAAAGATAAGCAGGTCAGGACTTCTCTTTTGGTCATGCTATTTCATTTTTTTATTTCATTTTGAAGTTTAAGATTTGAGATAAAAGCGAAAATGACTTGTTTTTCCCTCTTTCTAGGTGTACCGTGACCTTAAAGAAGTTACCCCTGAGGCAATGCAGATGGTGAAGAGAAACTTTGAGTGGGTCTCTGAAAGGGTCAAGGTACGTCGAACCTATCGTCTTGGTCTACACGTTATCAGGACAGGCTTTTATTTGCTTTTAATCAACGTACTGTGACAAACAGTAGCTCATTATAAATCAGTTATCTGAGCTTTGTTGTTGCAGTTTTATCGTTTCAAATCAAGAGGTGTTTAAAAGGTGGTTGCTTGTCCCTTCTTAGAGATGCCTTTTTTTCTTTTGTAATTTATGAATTAATTTTACATTCAAGATTGGTTCTACAAATATAGCTTAAAGTGACTATGTAAGAAGAAACGAGACAATTTTTTTTCTCTTACTAAATGGGAAGTTGAATTCATGGGCAATTCAACACACTCAGTGGTTTTACTGCTACAGCCTTATTGGGTCTGGTATGACCAGTGGCTTATGTTATCAATGCTGAGTTAAAGTTTACTATGTTACAGACATTACTTGAGCCATTTGACTGTCTTGAAGCTTTAGTTGTGTTTCAGCATTTCTTATTATCCAGTATTTGTAGCCACTGTGGCCACTGCTAAAGTAACTTTAAGTGGACGTCCTATCTGGGACTTTCTTGGAGCCTAATGAGTGCTGTGTTGTGTCTCAAGCTTCTGCTGGAGCCTAAGGCCAGCGGCAGGGTTGTGGTTTTGATGGGCTCCATCTCGGACATGGCTCACTGTGAAAAAATCAGGAAGGCCTGTGCCTCGTACGGGATTCCCTGCACCCTGAGAGTCACCTCAGCACACAAAGGCCCCGATGAGACGCTGCGCATCAAAGCAGAATGTGAAGGTGTGTATTAGTCTTTTACATGAGCTGATTTGTCGCGAGAATTTTGTCATCTATCATACAGTATGTAAATGCTTCTCCTCAGGTGACGGCGTACCCACCGTGTTTGTGGCTGTAGCCGGCAGAAGTAACGGCCTCGGTCCGGTGATGTCTGGAAACACTGCGTATCCTGTCATCAACTGCCCACCTCTCACTCCAGACTGGGGTGCACAAGATGTCTGGTCATCCCTCCGCATGCCAAGCGGTGAGCCCAACATTTCCTATATTATGTCTGATATTGTGTGCCTGTGGTTATGCGTCATTGTAACTTAGCCTTGCTTGTTGTTTTCCTCCCTGCAGGTCTTGGCTGCTCCACAATCCTCTCCCCCGAAGCCTCCGCTCAGTTTGCCGCGCAGATTTTCGGGTTGACTGATCACCTGGTGTGGTGCAAACTGAGGGCCTCCATGCTCAACACCTGGGTGTCTCTCAAGCTGGCTGACAAGAAGTTACAGGCCTGCAGCCTCTGAAGTGGCTCAAGGCCCCTGTGAGCCTAGTGTGCTCTTTTAGGGCTCCACTGTCAATGCCATATCTTTGTTTACCATGAAAACCCACTAACAATGTACTTTCTAACACACATGAATCATTCCATTAAAAATAACCATTAAAACTTCTTAATTAAAAGCCTGTGGTTTCATCCCATTTTAGATCTACTTCTTCACAGCAGACATTTGAATGTGCCATAGCAAGAAAAGTACAGGTGTAATTTATAACATGAAATAATGGCTGCATTCCATTTCGGTGAGCTAGTTCCAGGATCCTTATATTGTCCATGCTGCCACAATGGGAGATTGTCACTAAGACTGCCTTTGTGAAGTGTTAACATTTGCTTTTTCCCCTGTGACATGTCAAAATGTCTTCCATGACAGAGGCTTGTTTCCGTACACCAACTTTGAAAGTGATTTTACTTAAAGCAACGGTTAAAAAAAACTTTGGGATTTATACTTATTTTCTTTCAGATGGAGCATTAGATGAGAAGCTTGTGCTGCTCTCTCACTTGTCTGTAAAAGTTGAAGCTACTGCTGGTTAGCTTAGCTTACAAGCAGCAAAGACCTGAAAAGCCTAACCTGTCTTGGTCCAAAGTTTTTTTGTTTTTTTTGTATTTTAAAAGTTAAAAACTAATACCAAGAAATAGTCTGGCGCAAATGTTGACCAAGGTTTGAAACAAGGCCTCTAAAGAGATTTCAAATGGCTCCAGTGCATACCGTGTTCACCACCTATAGGGTTGATGCACCCATGTTTATTGCTGGAATGTCATTCATAGCATCCTAATTAATTTTACATGCATACTCTCACCAACTGCACTGTTTCAGAAATTCGGACTGCTATCAGAGCTCCTTTTCCTTTTATATTTGCCATTTCAACCATATCTGCATTATCTGCTCGGTTGTGGGTCTTTAACTTGGCCACAAGAGGGAGCCTGTATCTCATGTACAATCCAAAATCTTAACCTTTCAATCTGTTCCAGTAGTTTGCAGCCAAGGGAATGAGTCAGAATATCATGCCACCATTTTATTTTTTACTTCTATTATAGCACAGCTCTCTCCCTTTGATAACAAATGATGGGTGTAATGACCTGTGATGTGGTAAATCTCTGTTCACGTGTGGGTGGGAAGTGGGTGGATGGAAGTGATGAGGGTGGAGAGTGATACAGATGAGTGCAGAGAAGCTGATACCTGACAAAAATCCTCTGCGTTTTAATTTGCAGTAGAATTTTATGTTTAAAAATACTATTTACTGCATGGGATGAGCCTTCATATCTCTAAATCTACATGCAGCACAAAGAGTAGACGTATAGCCGCAGTGCTGACGTGGACATATATGTTTGTCTCAGTGATTCAAGGTCTCCCTGACAACTGTAACATGGCAACAATCAGTCTATATACAATAATCTGTCTTTCCGTCTCTTACTGCCAGATCCAGTTTTGGTATCTTTAATTTCCTTCTATCCTTGCTGACATTTCACTATTTTACTGCTTACCATCCCCATGGATACAACAGTAGCTGAGAGTAAATGAGCACAACATGAATCATCACCAAAGTCTAACCCACTAATGAGTTCTGAATGTGTGTGGTCATGACTTTATCCGGGGCTTGAAATGTTAATCATGATTACTGCTTCCCTATTCATTGTAATCAGCAGAAGGTAAAGTTTTAATAACAAGGCAAACATGCAGTGACTTTCTCAAGACTCCAAAAAACAATTTATTTAGCTGTCAAAGCTATGAGGGTGGCAGTTATGTATCACTACTATAGTTTATTTACATGTGTTCTACAACAGCATTTTATCTTCCTTCTCATTGCTTCTTGGTTTGGTGTACAACATTTCTCCATCAGCCTATCAACATCATCCTCCCTGCTGGATGCACATGATGATCACTCACAACATTGTCCTGCCATCACTCTGGCACCTTCACTCCTCCACTGTTGCTCCCCTCGTTTTTGCTGTGTCACTCCCTCTTCCTCCCTTTGTTGGTACACTACATCCCTTCCAGCTACCTCTGTTAACAATCTAATCCTTAAACTTCCTGTGGCGCCCGATCACAGTGCCCCCAGGTCGTGGCACGAGCGGGACTTCTGCCTCAGAAACTTGCCCACCTCTCGCTCTCGCGGATACCGGGGCACCAGGCTGGAGAGGAAACGTTTGGCACGGGAGGTGATGCTCTCACGTTGGCCTCCGCCGCTCATGTCCTCCATACTGGTTCCAGGGGGCCACGGGGGCTGGCCCCGGGCTAGCCGCACAGCGCACTCTAGGAGCTCCGGAGTGCGGTGGTCCAGAGAGGCAGAGATCTCCAGATAGAGACAGTTGAAGAGGGCGGCGCTGGACATGGCCTCTGAGGAGGGAGATTGGGAGGAGACGGAACCAGTGTTAACTGCAGCTATGTTAGAGTTTCTCTGAATCACTAGTCAGTTTCCATGCATTATTTCAAAACACAGTCTGATATCCCTTAAACTAGAACGCTTCATTTAGAAGCAAGTTAGTAAAGAAGGTTTTATCTACAAAAACACTACGACAAACGGTAGATATCTTACCTTAGTTTGAATTAAATGAGTCTCTAGGCAAAGACAGTAAACGGTAAACACTGTAAATTACTTTAAAGGCCACAAAAACTGATTTTGACATAGCAACACAGGACTTTCCTGGATGATGGGTCAATCATATAAGCTTCTGTCATGGCAGAGGTCCATGGCTTTATTGTCTGAAAAATCATCTTTTGTCCATCATTCTGTCATGTCAGACGGTTCCTAATACTGTACAATGCTTGAGTGACTTTGTGAACAAATGTTGCGCCTTAGTTGGTGAATTCATCCAAAACTAATCCAAGAATCGTGAATTGACCTAAGTGCACCTTGGGAGTCGTAATTAACTTCTTCTCACTGAAGTTTTTATGTACACATTCTTTTACCTTTGACCTTTCATGAAACAATCATGGGCACCCAAAATAACTCCTTCCATTTCACAACTCTATACTCTTAATAAAGAACAACTATGGAGATTAAACTGTTTAAGTGATTGTTTTTTATTTATGAATATTCAGTACTGTGGGGAAATACTTAAGGTTTGAAACTGAGTTTTCAGGGGCTTTAAGTTGAGAGGAGCACCACATACAGGCTGTACAGGGTATGGTGTTGCACAGCCTGTGTGACGAATACTCTCCTGCTTTAACTGTGATTGTGACTCCCTTCGTACTCCCACACGATGAAGCTGAGACACTGACATTTAAATTTTCACATATTTCACCCTACGTTAGTGTTTGCTGACAGAAATATAGAGCTGAAAATGTCAACACCAACTGTGAAGATGAAAGCCACAACGGAAGGAAACAATAAGGCAGGTGAGAAAAAGGGGAATACAGTAAAGATGCAAATGGAGGTTCATCTTACCTTGACAGGTGACCTCACGTGTGCGAACGAGGTCACTCTTATTACCGACGAGGATGATGGGAGTTTGGGGCTGAGTCTCCCTCAGGAGAAGTCGGAGTTGAGCAGTGCGGTGGAAACTACGCCTGTCAGTCACGGAAAACACCAGGACACACACCTCACACAGCAGAGCCGACAGGTCCTGAGGGACAGGCAGACGCTCAGAATGTGACAATACTGTAGCTGCCACTTAAATATACCATAAGGAAAATGGTATGATAATTGTTCTTAAAAAAACTAATCACTAAAGCACATACTGAAACACAGTACTACATGAGTACTAAAAGGAATCATGAAGACTGACCATCAAACCAAAACAAATTAGGAAATATGACAAACAGAGATTAAACACAAAAGTCTGACTTTCGATTTCATAAATGTTGTTGTCAAAGCCTTATGTGCAGAATAACAGCGGACGTGCTGCCACTGTTATTCTCATTATTGGAATAACAGCAGACAATTGAGTGCTCTATTTAAAATCCTCTGTGGTTTAGTGACAAATTACTAGATAACACAAACTGTAGTGAACGTCAAATTCTCGGTGACACAGACACATACACTCATCCTTTCCAAACTAGAGAAAGACAAAAATCCCAAAGAATAAAACATCTATAAGTGGAATCCTTCACACTGTAGAAAACTCACTAAACCTCTTTAGTTGGAGCCGCCATGGTCCATTGACTTTTCATTTAATTTTGATTAAGTTGAGAACTGAGCACAGACCAAAGGCAACTTTTGCAGTGAAATAGAGGTTATATTACAACCATATAAGGAGGTTCCATATAATTAAAGTGTCTCTCACAACAAATATTACTTCTTATACAAAGAGTAACATGTTAGAATCACCATCTTAAAAAAGACAGATTGTGTCATAAGAGTAACACATCCACCTAAATCAAAAATATGAATGCAGTCATTTGGCACATCTGCTCTGTGGACAGACCTCTCTCTCTCTCTCTCTCTCTCTCTCTCTCTCTCACATCCACACACAGATGCCTCTGAGCTTCACTCCTGGGAAAAGAGAGAAGGGGTGCAAAACAACATGATAATAAGCTTTCCTCGGTGAACCAGATACAGATGAAGTAGATTTATTGTCCTCTTTTTGCCACAGTGTTTCTCTGAGCATGCCATAATATTGTTTCTTAAATTAATGTCAAGTACAATGCAATGTGTTCCAGATACTTTGTGAACACATCTAAAATATGTTTCACATGCCGCAGGCATCTGTTTGTGTATTGTAGTTCATTTCATTTCATTTGAGTGTTTATCTTATTGGTTTTCCGCCTCTGTCATTTAACTTTATATTTCACTCAATCATGCCAAAACTAACACAGCTGTACCTAAGTTTAAATTGATGTATGAATGAAATGCTTCATGGATGCTGTAGGTTTTTTTCTAAGAGTTCTCTCCACGCACTTGGCCAGGTGCTATTTTTCCAGCTTATCTCCTGCTAAAGCACACTATTATCGTGTATAAAATGAGGCTGTAGGAAAAGTAAATATATACACCACAGTGAAATAACAAAAAAACAGCTGAGCCCACCGTGTACAGCTGCAGAGAGGGCTCAGTGGCCTAATGAGGGAGCAGAGAGCTGGGAGTGTGGGAACGGGGAAGTGTTGTTTGGCTCACCTGTCTCCAGTTATCATAGATAATGATGGTGCTCTCCTCTTCATCCACGGTGACTGTGCGCACATAACCCTCCCCTATGGACAGAGAGAGCAGCAGTTAGGTCTCAGATGGGAGATGGGTGCTGTGATTTTTTACCTGCTGCTCACAGTGCTGCAGGCTTCTTCTCCGCAGCATTATGCTGCTGTGCATTAGTCCTGTCACACACACACAGCTTTGTACCTTCAGAGTCCACAGATGCAGTCCTGTCCATGTCCCCAGCGAGGGCGATGGCTAGCGAAGACTTCCCCACACCGTTCTGCCCCAGCAAGGCAATTCTTAAAGGTCCATCAGGTCTGCCCTCCACAGTCACGGTCAGAGTGTCATCCAAGGCTGAGCTGAATGTGACTGGGGAAGCAGAAGGTCCAGCTGCACCTGATGTCCAATCGCAGTCATCGTGGACAGCTTCTTCTCGTCTCAGCTGGTGTTTAATTGGCAGAGGAGTGCTTCCTCTGCGCACAGTTGGGGTGCTGGACAGAGTCATACTGTCGCACTGGAGGAGGGAGGAACATGGAGGGGCACGCTTTTCATTTCATAACACTTAATGCTAGTCTGTATTCAAATTTGGACTTTATCATATAACAGCCAGAACCAAAGCCCATTTGCATGATTGTGTGAGACTCAAGCCATTTAGTACTGCTATTGCACCTCCATAAAGTCAGGCAGGGGACTACATCGCGAGATATCTGCCTTTCAGTCCCTTGTATGAGTCAAGCTTCACAAACACTGGCTCCTGCAATTCCCATAGCACAACTCAATTTTCATTATTCTTTCTCTGCCTCTTAAATGCCCCCACCTTTCAAACTTCACGCTTCCAGTTCAGGCTCTATCACAGGGTTTATGTCAAGAAGTTATGTCTCAAGCCCACTTTTAAATAACTCATGTGACATCATCAGGGTAATTTTCAAATTAAATTGACGACTGGCTAAAAAGACACAGAATACGTAATGCAACTTTCTTTTTTTTTTACACAGGCTAAGTAGTATTCTTCACAAAACCGTATCTTTAAACCTCCATTAACTCTTTTTTTCCACTTAGGGTCAGCTGTAAACACAAATTTTACCTTTTAAGCTCACTTGTGAGCAACATTAGGCTATTTACACAGATACAGAGTAGGCTAACATTCTTATTCATTTGATGAGTCCACTTGATGGACATTTAAAGACAATATTTTCACTCTCCTCACTTCATCTCTATTTAGATCTGTTTTTGGTCTCCACCAACTTCTGAGACAAATATCTGACTCTTCTGCTCCTAAATGCGCCACTGTGTTTACCAATCACTAACTATGTCTGCCATTTGGTTCTGAGTGGGTTTTGAGAGCTTTTCCTCAAAAGACAGCTACCACCATTAACACAAAGTTTTAGGTCGAACCCCCTCCCCCCACCAAAAAAATAAATGGTTAAAAGACGCCTTGAAAGAGAAAGTAGCCCAAGTAGTCAGGTGATAATTTTCTGTGGTTTTGTCACTATGACACAGTGTCACCTGGTAAATTGTCACTGCAAGAAAAAAAACACTGACTGACAATGGCCGTTTTAGTGACGCACAAGAAACAAAAATGATCCACCAATTAGCCAAAAGTTGGATTTGGTGATCAAAATGAGGAAGTTGATGGAATGCAGGACACCTCCTCCCTGCACCACCTCTAAAACACATCCACACACTGACTGCTCAATAACACCCCCACATCCCGGAATATCAAACACCACATCCCACCACTTCGCCCCTAACATGATTGGCTGATTAATTACTGGATGTTGGCTCGGGCAGCCCAGTGCATCCTACCTTGGTCGCTTTCTCCTCGATGTTGAGCCTGTCTTCGGGCACATCTGTCGGCATCTGCAAACTGAAATCAAGCGACCGGGAATAAGGACTCCAAAAGACACGGAACACCCTCACACGCGCGCGCACACACACACCCCACACATTCTATGAAGCCCGGCCCAAGCAGCACGGAATGATCTCTCACCTGTCACGAGGTTCTCGGCAACTACAAACTAAGC
>JAPMOB010244468.1:0-10240 GCA_029875015.1 Lepomis gibbosus | reverse complement strand
ACACACACACACACACACACACACACACACACACAACAGCTAAACAGAGATTCGATGAAGCAGCAGAGATTTTTTTTTTTAACAGTAACGCAACTAGTTACTTTTCCTGGTAACGAGTTACTTTTATTAGGCCTACAGAGTAATTCAGTTACTAACTCGGTTACTTTTTGGAACAAGTAGTGAGTAACTATAACTCATTACTTTTTTCAAGTAATGTTCCCAACACTGGTCGTAACTGGGATATTTCCTAGTTGAAACTTCCGACTTCCGACATCAAAGTGTTCCAGGTGCATGGTGGTGCATGACGCCGAAAGTAAACGAAAATCATGGCCGACCGTGACAAAGTGTACACACAGTTGCACCCTCCGTCCATGGAAGCACACTTTGTAAATGGTAAACCATAAACTAAAAGGCAACAAACAGTATATTTGCATGTAGACCTATTTAAATTAAAATAATAGGCCTACATACGATCATATAGTAAAACATGTTCTGCATGTATATTGATGTAGAAATATGTTTTGCACATTAGGTAGCTGGTAAAGAATCTCATAAAGTCATCTTTTCTGCATAAAAGTTATTGTTAAAAATGCCAAAACATTACGAAGTGCAACCTTTCAACATTGACTGACTTGAGGGCTACCAACTTATATAGCCAGAGGAGAACACAGATCTAGTAACGTACGGGCTATTTCATTTGTTGCAGTTAAACTGCCATCCTTTTAATTAACACCTAAAGCACTGCGGAAGGTGCAACTGTGCGCACACTATGTCACGGTCAGCCATGATTTTCGTTCACTTTCCGCGTCATGCACCACCATGCACCTGGAACGCTTTTTTCGGAATTTCGGAATTCGGAAGTTTAGACTAGGAAATATCGGTTCCGACCGGTCTCGAACGCGCGATTAGACCAGCATGCATCACGTTAAGTCAGCGCTGCGCAGCGCCGCATGAATAAGGCATGCTGGTTAGCAATCGTGTCCAACTTTCGCCGGCGCTGCAAAACGTCACCATGTCACATGACATTTAAACCTCGCGGGAGCAAGACGGCTGCAGGCGTCGAGTCCTGCGGCCGTGGTTGCT
Source organism: Lepomis gibbosus (assembly GCA_029875015.1). Classification (NCBI taxonomy): domain Eukaryota; kingdom Metazoa; phylum Chordata; class Actinopteri; order Centrarchiformes; family Centrarchidae; genus Lepomis; species Lepomis gibbosus. The sequence continues at coordinate 9,157 of JAPMOB010244468.1, read as the reverse complement.
TTTCCCCGACTGCACCAAGTTGGAACCACACTATTGCCTGGTCTCGCGGTATTTTTCTTTGCAAATTCCGCGAGATCAGTCATTAATCTCAGTTTACAGTAAGCAGCTGCAGGTAGAATGTGTCCGACTTAACGGCGCCGTTTTTATAAAGTCAGCCGCCGTCATCTCGAACGCACCTAGGGCTATTACTACGCTACTTAATGCTGCCGCCTTGTGACTAGAGTCTGCCACCATTTGTTAACATTAGAAATCCACTTACACTCTACTTCATACTTAGCCTACTTTAAATTGAACAATGTTACTCTCAAACAAAACAACAAAGAACACATGTAGGCCTATTTAGCCTACATTTAGGCTACACAACTTTTAGAACTATATTAAACCAAAGTGGGAAAAATCGCCTATGACTACACAAATGTTAGGCCCTACTGTATTGCCCTGTAGTGTCTTCATTAAGTACAGTACATTAGCCTGTATGATCATGATATAGACCATTTCCTTGGGTGAACTACCTTATTACATTTACTCAGCTCATGAGTCACGCATGTTAGCAATATGGGCCTATATTTGCCTTGTCTTTTGTCTCATTAGCGGTAATCTCGAGGCACTGGTAGTTTAATCTTTGGTTCCTCACCACTCACCTCCACACACAGACTAAGAAAAACACTGCTGGGAGGGGCTGCTGTCTGTCTGTGTGTTGCGGGGCTGCAGTGAGACGCGGAACGAGCGAGAGGGAGGGAGAGAGAGAGAGAGAGAGGTGGGGGGGGCAAAATCTCATCTACCGACGTCATTGCCGACTTAGATTTTTTATGCAGTTACAGTAGTTGGTTGACAGGGAAGCTGTGCACAAACAGGAACAAATATTCTGTAGCCTAAATGTATTTTTTGCAGGTGCTGAAGCCCCTTTTTATGTGTGCATGTGCCTGCTCCTGTGACAATAGGCCTACAGGATTATTTGGTGATATGATCGTGTTGTGTTTGTTTGCAGATGAAGTCACCCTCTTTGTGTATTTAGAAAATGTTCTCAACCTTATTTCAGTATTTCTATAGTTTTAACTCCTGTACATTTATATCATCGCTGTAGTTTCTTAACTTAAGAACTCAAACTCAAACTGTCAGAGATTAGAAGTCCTACGGCTCCTACAGCCATACGTTTAGCCTGCTTCTGCTAAATGACTAAACCTAAGCAGGTTTGGGCTTAGCAAGAATCTGAAAGGGAGACCTCCTGGGAAAACTAAGTTGCTGCTGCAACAGGTGTTAGTGGGCCAGTAGAGGGCAGTCTTCCCTCTGGTCCTAATAGTAAGATCCCAATACCCCAGTGCAGTGATGGGGACATTGTGCTGTAGAGGATGCTGTCCTTCGGATGCGACGTAAACCAAGATCCTGACTCATTGTGCTAATTAAAAATCCCATGGCCCAAAGAGTAAGGGTTTCCCAGTGTCATGGAAAAATTCCACATCATTCCTCAGAGTAAGTGGCTCAATGTTTCCCTCCCTCTCTGCCTCAAGCTGTGTGGTAAGTGTTCTGGCACAAATTGCCTGCTGTGCATCACCCAGGATGGTGCCACACATTGATGGTGGTTGAGATGATCCCCTCCCCACTTCACTCTGAAGCATTTTGAATTTCTGTGATAAAGTGTTTTATAAATGTAATACATTGTTATTTTTATTAAAGAGGAACATAAATTTGTGGCTAGGGAGTGATTTAGCCCTTTTCATCTGAGGTCAATAACGAGTTCACTTAATGACTGCCTCTGTGATTTCAAAAACTGTAAGTCAAAATTTTCCCTCCATCTGAACTCAAACAAAACAGAGATACTAGTTTTGGGGTCCAAGAATATGGCAAAACAAATTCCGCTATCTGCTGGACTGTGTTGCACCAAGTCTTGTCTGTTGCGAGGAATCTTGCTGTCTGGTTTAAGTGTAATTTCAGTTTTGAGCTTGTGCAATCGTGTTTTTATCATCTTAGAATTACGTGAAAAATATGATTGATGTTAACTTTTAATTTCTTTTTTTTTTCTTTTTATTTTTTTACCTATGTGATTCTGAGCTTGCTTTATTAAGCACATTGGCTGCATCTTTGTATGAAATGTGATACATAAATAAAGTTAATATTGTTATTGTGAAATTGTTGCTTTTACTTGGATATACATATTTTATGCTTGGCCAGCTATACAGAAAGAAGAAGAATACACTAAACCCAAGATGTTTAGATCATTTTATCAAGTTAGAGAAAAGCATTAAATTCATCTGATCTCAAATCTGTAAATCTTCAAAAGCACATAATTGCAAACTTTAGAGCCAAACCTGGGTTTCAGTAGCTTTTAAAATAAAGTTGTAGAAGCTTTGTTGTCATTAAAGTGGTCTGTGCAGTATGTTATGCCCTCACACATGACAAAGTGAAAATTAGGTCTAAACAGGTACCTACAATGTGTTACTGAGCAAAGAAGTCAAAAACTGAGCTAGCATCCTGTGTTGTTCTGGAGCTAGCGCTGCGGTCGATGACTCAGTTCCTGAATACTGACTGATACTGAGAGAGATTTAGAGGGTAGGTCGAGATGTTGAGAAATAGATGGGTTGGGGATGGGGGTGGAGAGAAAAAATAGATGGTGGTGGTGGTGGGGNGTGGTAGGTGGAGCAAGGAGCAAGAGAAGAGAGATTGAGATTGATTGATTGAAAAGATACAAACAGGGAAATGTGGGTAAAAGAGAAGATAAATATACACCACATGGCCAAATGTACACCAAAATATAAAAAACATATGTCATTGCTGAACATGTCATTCCAAAATCATGGCCAACTGTCTGCTGATATAACGGCCTCCACTCTTCTTCTATTCCACCAGATGCTTGAACCTGCTGCTGGGATTTGCTCCCATTCAAACACAAGAGCATCAATCAGGCCCAACACTCCACACCAAAATGCAAACACAAACGGAAACAAACTGGGAACTTGTGTTGGGAGGTTGTGACATTGAAACAGGAAAGGTTTGAATTCCCCAAACTGATGACAATGTTGGAAGAAAACTCTCCACAGACAACTCTCCTCCAAGAAAATGTTGTCTAAAGCACCCTTGTATGTTGTAGCATTAAGATTTCCCCTCATGAGAACTAAAGGGGCTCAACCAGTGAATCCCAACCAGGGGTACTTGTACTCCAAGGGGTGGCAGGGGTGTGTGTGGAAAAAGTGTAAAGCTCAATTATAAAAATATTATGATTATATATATATATATATATATATATATATATATATATACACATATTTGTGTTTAGAAGAAAAATTGATAAGATGAGAAATTTATGTGATGCTGATCTTATTGTCAAGACAATATGTCATGCACAAGACTTGCCTCAGTTGATCAAGACTGCAGAAAAAACTAGACAACAAAAAGATAAAAGTAAAGATATTGTAAATGTAGTGGTACAAATGCAAACTTGGACAAAACAATACCACTGAGCAATAATGCCATCCCATTTCTCAAATGAGTATGATAAAGGTACGTAGGCCCATCTGATAAGACTTTGGGTGATCCAGCCCACACCAAACTACTGTTCTGTGTCCACATACTTTTGGCTATTAAGTGTTCTAAGACAAAAAGAGCGAGGTAGAATAAAGCAAAGGAGGTAGCGAAGTGAACAGTGATAGCGAGTGGGATGAGCGAGAGACAGAGAGACACGACAAAAGTATGAGAGAAAGCAGAGATAGGAAGAGAGAGGGGGAGGAGAGGTTGAGAGATACTGAGAGAGAGTGGAGAGAGAGAGGAAGACAGAGGACAAAACAGACAGCTCGTAGAAGAAGTGAGAGTAGATGTAGAGGAAGAGGCCGGTGGAAAAAGGAACAAAATAAATAATATAAAAGGACTCTCAACAGCTCTGCCGATGACCGTTCACCATCTTTAAGAACATATTTTGAGAGAGAGAGACAGAGAAGTAAATTTGTCACCATGATGAAGTTGTGGAGTCGACTCTGCTTCCTTGGTGAGTTCAGCTCAGCCGCCCACCTGCTCTCATCTCAGATTTCAAACTTTTGAATGCATGTGTTGTTTTCCATGGTGATAAAAAACAAAACGTAACATGAAAATGTGGCTAGTTAATTGATTTGTTAAAAAGCAGAAGAGGAACACTAACTTACAGCAACACTAACAGGAACACTAACAGCAAGGCTCCCACGCTCACTCGCACACCAAATTCAAAACTTTCAGAAGTTCAGATTGTTTTGACAGCAGTTGACAGAGACGCTGCAGCGGCCTCTTGGTTTCACTGCTGCGCGCGTAGATTCAAGAAGAGCTGGAAACATCTCTAAGTAAACAGACGTCCATTAATTTACCAACACTTTCAAGGCCTTGATTTAGTCTTTAATAGCACTTCAAGGTCCATGAATGACTTTGGGGTTCATTTAAGGACTCAAGAACACCTGACGTATGCAGGAAGTACTATGGAGTAAACACATGCTGCAACATAGGTGGACAGTTAATGGAGACCGAACTTGAATTATCAGGAAATAAAAAAGTATATTTAGAAGGTTGTAACTATGACCCAACCCTAATTTAAACTACTCTCACATTATTTAGCTTTACCGTCACCTTAAGGTCTATTTACCCCAAGTGGCACTTTTCTCATTAGCATAGCCTCATTTATTCTCTCTTAAATGTGCAATATAATGCAAGTACTTACCAATTTATTGATCTTCTATATTTTCTATGAAACCAGCAACAAGTCATGACATGTATTCCTTTAAATGCAACTTAAAGAGCCATCGTTTGCTCCATTGATTTCTCAACAAGTGATTTGTTAAACCACAGTAAATATGAGATGATGTGTAGATATGAAGTGTTATGGGGCAAAAAACATTCATGAATTACACATACTGAAATCTGGAGTTAAAGGTCACAGTAAAAGATGGAATAAGTGTGTTAATATATGATTAATGCACTCCCACATGATCTCCTGTCCTTCTTGTGTCTCACTTTTTTGCTCACATTTGCACACCAGCAGTTGTCTTTTTCACACATATGAAAACTTGTTGCAGTAGCAAAAAAACCTCTACCTGTCAACTAGTGAGCCCTGTTTGCTATAACTGAATATATGTGTCAATGTTCTGTTTTCTTCAGCTAACATTATGTAGAAGCAATTCATATGAAGATTTGGTCTGTCCTTGGTCCATGGTCTACCTGACCTTGCATAATAACTCTCTCTTTCTGTCTCAGTTCTAGCAGTTTCAGTCATTTCTAGAGGACAAACTGGTCCTTCAGAAGATGACCAGCATCCTAACAACGAGACAGGTACAATGAAAACAGACATGTGTTGTGGATCAGGGTAGGGCCTGTGTCCTGTCATGCACTCACAGTGGTTTCCCAAGTCTTGCTCAACTACCAATAGCACGCTGACTGCTACAGTAGGTCGGACTGTAACAGCCAGACCGTGTCCATGTTTTTGAGATATATAAATTAAGTTAACGTAATGTGCTGAAAGTTTATTGAAGTAAAATGAACAAATCTTAAGGTAGCCTTGACTTGTCCTTGAGACACTTTGGGAAGCACTGCTTTCCTGTCCTCTACTGTCCTGTGCTGTACTGCTTTGTCCCAAATTATATATTGCACGTTACTGTGTCTAACTGCACTGTACTGTACTATCCTGACCTGTACTGGCTTGTACTGTCTGTACTGTACTCTTTTTGTACAGTCCCACCTTCTCCTCTAGCATCCTAATTTACTCCGCTGCAGTCTCCTGTCCAGTCCTGCCCCGTACTTTTATTGTCAGGGTCTAACACTTGTCCCGAACTGTGCTGTCCTAAACTGTCCTAATAAGTACTTTACTGTCCCGCTATACTGTACTATCATGTCTTGAACTCTAGTCCTCCATGCTGTCCTCAACTGTTCTGGCCAGTCAATGGCATTTCCTGTCTTTTTATGTCTTGTCTTCTCGCGTCATGTCCTGTTCTGTACTCTGCCATCCTGTCCATTACTCTACTGTCCTGTCCTGTAATGTAATGTACTGTTCTGTCCTGGACTGTATTATTCTATGTTATTGTTTCTTGTCCTGTCTGGTTTTGTCCTCTAGTGTCCTGTGTATTCTGCTGTCCTAAACCATCAGGCCCTGCCCTGTATTATATTTTCCTGTCCTGTACTCTACTGTCCCGTCCTGTCATGTACCATCTGTCCATTACTCTACTGTACTAAACTGCCCAGCCCTGCCCTGTATTATATAGTCCCGTCCTGTACTGTATTGTCCTATATTACCATTTCTTGTCCTATCCGGTTTTGTCCTCTTGGGTCCTGTCCTGTACTCTGCCGTCCTAAACTGCGCAATACTGTATTGTCCTGTCCTGTCTTTAACTGTCCTGAGTTGTACTGTCCCGAAATGTCGTGTAACGTCCTACTGTTCTGCATTGCGCCGTATTTTACTGTCCTGTCTTGTATCTTGCACGATTGTGTACGATACGGATCTGTTGTAATGTGCTGTGCTCATCAGGTGGTGATCTGTGTTGAATAAATGCGCTGCCCTCTGGCACACTGCACGGTGTCCGTGCCCACATCCTGCGTCTTTCCTGTACGGTGTTGTGTGAGGGGAGATGGTCTAGGGGGCCTCAAAATGTTCAGAAAACATCTGGCTGACTCTGTGTGTCTCCTCCTTGTCTGACACAGATTCCTCTGCACTCTTGACTGCTACCCAGTCCCCGCTGCCATCGAACGTAACTCTTGATGAAGTTACCATGACGAACTCATCTTTTCCTGATGACCATGCATTATCAAATTCAACACATCTTACGGTAACACCTGCTGGCAACGGGAGCCAATTATCTGATATGTTCTTAAGATGTTTAGCATGTGACTGTCAAACGACTCCTCAGCTATCTGAAACCAGATTCCTGAGCTGTCAGCATGGTGGTGAAGCTAAACTCTGTTGTTTTTTGTATTTCTCAAAGTGAAACTGAGCATTGTTTTGCTTTACAAAAAGTAGGCTACCTGTTATTTTCAAATAACTGAAAACACCATATGAAACTACATGTGGCCTTTATTTTACATTAAAGAGATGGTTTATGGGCTTATTCTCTTTCTTTCTGAGAGTTATAACCGTGAGGTGATTAGCCAATCTTAGCTTAAAGAATAAAAGCAGGGGGAAGCAGCTAGCCTGGCTCTCCTCAAAGTAATAAACCTCCTACAAATTCACACAGTCACTTTTTCACATTATCAACTTACAAGAAGATTTATTAACAAGATTTATTCATTGTTTCCAGTTTAAACCAACTTGCAAACAAACAAGCAAGCCAAGATTGAACTTGTTGCTGTTCAGCAGCTGGATCGAATTTTTTTTTTGTCAAACTGTACTTTCTCCAACACACTGACACTCAGCTTGAAAAGTCCCGACGGCTGCATTAACATATGACTAGTAGAGCTGAAACAATAAGATGATTAATTGATTAGTCTGCAATTTTTATAAACACTAAATCTTTTAAGTCAGTTATGCTAAAAACTTTCTCCCACTGCACGTGTTCTTAAATATATAGCCTATACATATATCGAAAATATGAGGATCTGCTGCTTTTTCCATTTCAGTGTAATTTAATATTTTCAGGGTTTTTTAAAATTATTTTCTCCCATTTTATTGACTAAATAATGATAAAATAATTGACTGATTCTAAATCGCAGCCCTAATAATATAACTTTGACGAAAATAAATAAACTGTCACTAGTTGTTCTATAAAATGGATTACCTCAAGCAAGTTTCAAATCATCATTACGTGACTATCGCGTGCTACTAACAGAAAAACAAAAATAACTAAAACTATATACATTACATTTAACTGAGCTAAAACAATCCAAACCACAGATGACTAAGACATGACGTCTTCACAGTTCAAAAACAGGATCCACTATCCAACAGCAACACATGAAAAGCTGAATTAATATGAATCCAGCCAGTACGTGGTGACATTCACACAGTTCATGACTGAAATCATCCAGTCAGAGGAAGTTTAATTGAGACAGAGCAGATTAGAAAAGTAAATGTGGGCATCTTAAAAAATAATGTGTGATCTCCCTCTGAAATCTTTTACAGACCCAGAATGACTCCAACGACACTGTGACTACAGCAGAGACGAACTTAAAGAATGATCAGACTACCCAGGTGACAACTTCTATGACAACGTCAACGTCAACTATCTCCATCATGCCACCAGGTACCGTACTCGATGTAAAAGCTATATATGTGAGAGTCGAGCCTCACAGCTTTGTCTTCCTGTGTGTCAAACCACAACTCTCACATGGTTCTCTGTAACTGCTACCCTGCTGCCACACAAACACACACTCAAACCGTCAAACACACTCAAATGTTCAGACACACACGCAACGGCTGGTGTGTCAAGCTCACACGAAGTGCAACCACACCCAGCATTTCTATAAATTAAGTTTTAAAGGCCAACCAGTCAAGTTTACACTGAGATGAGAAAATAAATTATTGTAAAATGAATATTAAATATTTGCTGGTTGCAGCAGTTGAATCTGGGGAATGTTAACAAGGATTTTTACTCTTTTCTGACTTTTTATAGTCAAAACAGTTAATGGATGAATTTAGAAAAATAATCTACGGATTAACTGAAAATGAATGTAGGCTAATTGTGAGTTTCAGCCCTGATTCTGATAAAAAAGGAGGCATAAATCAAAAATCAACATGTTTTTATTTATCTTATACATCTTTGTAAACTACAGTTTAAGGGGTTGTATCAAGTTATTTCTTCCTTGAAAAGAAGAACATGCTCTCTATTGTAGGGGAATCTTCTACCCTGTATTTCTAATGATGCACTGTATCGATTTTTGATAACGTGGCACCATCAAAGCTTCATGCTATTGTGAAATGCATAGGCTACATACATCTCTTGTTGGAACTTATAAAATACTTTGAATTAATAAATGAGGGCTCAGGACGTCTGCTGGCCCAGGGGCGTAGGACCTTTGTTACATATGACACCCACTCTGTCTCTGCTGTTTCCTGTCTGCGTCTTCAGTGTCATGTCTAATCAAAACTCTTAGAAAACAGCTTCTGCCTTCATCGATGCCGTGGATAGAGACAGGAAACATGGGGAGAAATATGGCGTGCAACAAATGTCTCCAGCTGGTATCAAACCAAGGACATTTTGTCTTAACTACTATGCCACAGGGA
>JAPMOB010244467.1:0-12453 GCA_029875015.1 Lepomis gibbosus | reverse complement strand
CTGAAATATAATTATCAGGATGCACAGTATGTGTACAGGACAGAGCTGCACACAGTTTAGTCTCAGCTTGTGCCTGATGTTCTTAACCTTTGACTAGAAGGTTAGTTATTAATGACATACAGCTGATAATTAATATTATTTCATTACTAATTTAGCTAACATTACATAAATAAGTAAATAAACTTTTTTAGTGTCTTTTACGGGACCCAAGGACGCTTTACACATAATTACAGTGACAGAACAACAAATAGTCATTCCGGACTGAATGCCTGGGTAAAGAGCTGGGTTTTAGTAGATTTGTGAAAGTGTCCAGACAGGGAGAGTTTCTGTGGGGATGAAGTTCCAGAAGGTGGGGTCTGTGACGCTGAGGGCTCTGTCCCCAAAAGTCCAGAGTCTGGTGTGGGGGACAGAGAGCAAGCACTTGTACAGGGGAGATGTTAGCTAGCGCTAACAGCCTTCACTTTTCCAGCCGTTGGGGAAACTACGGACTTTTATTAACAGACACACAGTGACGTACACTGCACGTTTACAACCAGACTGAAACTTACTGTAATATTTTCCTCCGCTGACTTTCACGTTCACGTTTCACGTTCTGCCGCTCTCTCTCTCACTCCATCGTCCTCACACACGCCGAGCGTCGAGTGTCACCATGCTCGCAGTGTGCGACTTAAAATAAGTACTTGCGCATTGATATTAATGATTCTGTGACATTTTGGGGTGGTTATTCAATCCACAGCAGTGACAAATACAGGGAGACACTGGTCTCTCTGTTGTGTGCGCTCCGCAGACGGTCCGGGTGCTGCGCTTCCGCGAGTTCCACCTTTTGCCTTCCGTCAACATTACGTTATCAATTAACATTTAAATAATCGCTTTTTAGACATTTGTTAACCGATTAATAATCTTCCACGTCCGCATCGCGAAGCATCTAAGAATCGATTATTTCTCCCACCCCTAGTTATTATGTAAAATTTGCACTAAATGTTCTTAAACTCCATGACTGCCGCACTGTCATTGTCATCACTCAGTTTAAAGTGCTCCCACAGATCTGACACCTTCCTTTTGTTTTCCCTTTGATGTGACCTGGAGCATTAAGTTCATTGCTGTGAGGGGGAGGGAAAAATCAATACTCGAATCCCAAAATTGAAATTGAATGTGTACCCAATGATCAAATATGCAAATATTTGGGTCCAGCACTAGAAATAACTATGAAATATATGGCACGCTGCTGATCTAGTTTGCTGCATTGATGCGTTCATTGTTTGCGGCCAGATGTTTTTTTGCAGAGCAAACATTTTAACACTGTTAAATATTATTTTATTCATCATATTATAAATATTACCAGCCGCTCATCTTTCCTGGTCTGTGAGTATTGTATCTAACTGTCTTGTTGTTGTTGTTTTTCCCCCTGTGTGTAGATGGGAAACACTAGATAGCTTCATGCAACATGATGTACAGGAGCTGTGTAGAGTGGTGAGTTCTCTCATACTCAAAGAATGTGGGTGTGAATGCATGCTGAGTAAGTATTGACTTAATGTGTGTGTGTGTGTGTGTGTGTGTTCCAGCTCCTGGACAATGTGGAGAACAAAATGAAAGGCACTTGTGTTGAGGGAACCATCCCTAAACTCTTCAGAGGAAAGATGGTGGTATGTTTTCTGTCTTTATACCTTTCTTGTCTGACTTGTCGTTATGGCTACGGTCACGTTTTGTGTTGTTCATTTGGAAGTCATCCGTCTAACCTGAGTTAATTTTTTTTTAAAGAAATGTCTTTGAGAGACATCCATGCTGTTTGTCTTGAAGGTTCTCAGGCTTATTTTGCACAGTAATGCCAGCGCAGCATGCATTGTGTTAATGCCGCTGTAGACTTTGTGAACACGCTGATGACGTGGTGCTGGTCTAACTTGGAACAGGATGTAGTCAGTTTAAGAATAGAAGGAGATTAAATCAAGAAGTGGCCCTCTTAAAAATTATGTTTTTGACTTTGCCAATCGTGTCATACAGTCTGACCGCTTTGTGTGTTACTCTCCAGTCATATATCCAGTGCAAGCATGTGGACTACCGGTCAGAGCGGATAGAGGATTACTATGACATCCAGCTTAGCATAAAAGGAAAGAAGAACAGTGAGTAGAAACCTCAACACAACATCATGGCTTTTCTGAAACAGTGGTACTGCTGTGCCATCAGTTTCTGATTTTGAAGTTACAAATATGGACATTTTCTTGATCTCATCTATGCTTTCTGCTCATTTCCAGTCTTTGAGTCATTCAAAGATTACGTTGCAACTGAACAGTTAGATGGAGACAATAAATACGACGCAGGAGAGCATGGCCTGCAGGTGAGGCTTTACAGTGACTGGATCTACATTGTTATGATGTTATTAGGTTGTTCTGTTTTATTTATTTTTGTTATTTCTCAATTGGTCTTGTAAGTTAATTTAAGCCCAACATTTTACTCCTAAAGTAGGCCCCATTGACTTAATATGGACTGCAAAACCCTTTATAATGCAAGTCATTTTTTCTTGTGACCTACATGGATATGTGGTCTAAAATGAAATCCTGAAGCATGCCACCTCACTGTTGGCATGGAGGACAAGTAGGCACAATAATAAAGACACATAATCTGGCTAGAGTGAACTGTAAGATTTGAAAAATGTGTTTGGGTCAAAATTCTGGTTAAATTAAGTTACAAACTTGCTACCAACCTCAAGATTTGGAGAATGAATGTCAAAGGGATGTCCTGACCAGATGCCTGACATGTTTGTTTGCACTGCAGGAAGCAGAAAAGGGCGTGAAGTTCCTCACCTTCCCTCCAATACTTCATCTGCAGCTGATGAGGTTCATGTATGACCCACAGACCGACCAAAACATCAAGATTAATGACAGGTAGATCAAACACACCAGACCTCGCTCTCACGCACTCACATGTTCAGTCTTTACTTATTATGCTTTCTTGTGTGTTACTGTACAAACATACGCTGCCTGATATAATTAGATCTCCCTCTGTCACACTCCATGATGCGTCAGTGGCTGCCGCTTGGGACATCCTTTTAGAGGCGGTCTGGTCCATTTTAACGTAGTTTAAAGGAGAGGTCTATTTCCAGAAACAGCACTTGAGCCTCTCTGACCTCTTGCACTAAGACAGTGAGAAAGTGAGTCACTGAGAGTGTTTCCTGTAGGGCGTATCATTGTGTAAAGCTTTGTGGGAGCTAATGATGCTTAAATTAACAATCCACCAGAATAATGTGACAGTTCCTGATCACACATATATGCACAGCCATCCAGAATAGCTAATTTTTCTCTCTAGTGTCTCAACAAGCTGTGAGTCATCCTTGTGACGCTGTCACTGGCACCTGGCCCCCTGAGGGCTTTGTATATGTATATACTCACACACACACAGTGTGCAGTGGCAGATAAACTTGAAACATGGCAGCTTGAAGTCTTTCTTGCGAGAATATGTTGCTCCTTGTTTTAATATTTGAGACCCTTCCTTTCATTCCTTTTTCATTTTACTCTTCCATTCTTCATATCTTTAATTCTGCACTACATCCTATTCTATCCTATTTCCTATCCTCCTGCTTGCTATCTCCTCTCCACTCTCTCCCTGCCTCTGTCATCCTTGTTTTCTATCTCCCACCCGTATTGCCACCCTTCTCCCCATCTCCACGCTTTATCTTACTAACCACTCTCCTTCCTCCTCTTTCCTCAATAGATTTGAGTTTCCAGATCAGTTACCCCTGGATGAGTTCCTTCAGAAGCCAGACTCCAAGGACCCAGCCAACTACATCCTGCATGCAGTGCTAGTGCACAGCGGGGACAACCATGGCGGTCACTACGTCGTCTATCTTAACCCAAAAGGAGACGGCAAAGTGAGTGTCAAGGAACCAATAGTGAGGACAATTTTTTTTATACACCTTACACCCAGAAATTGAATGTTTGTATTTGGATTGAAAGTATTTCATGGTGATTTAAGTGCTTTCTGTTTTTATTTTTCTCCCATCTCCTGGCATTCTGCTCCATCCTGCCCCAATCCTCTCGTCTCATCCTTTCCCTCCCCTGTTCTCCCCCTCATCTCTGTTTGACCGCACCCATCTCCCTTTTACAACCTACTCCCCCCTCTGTTTCTATCGTGCTTTCTCTTTTTCTGCAGTGGTGTAAGTTTGATGATGACGTTGTGTCGCGATGCACCAAGGAGGAGGCCATCGAGCACAACTATGGTGGACATGACGATGACCTCTCAGTGCGCCACTGCACTAACGCATACATGTTGGTCTACATTCGTGAATCCAAACTCAGTAAGTAACATACTCCCTCTCCTTCTGCCTTTCTGTCTAATATTAAATAAAAGCATATGCTAGAGAGACTGTCCCATAAATGCCTTATTTTACTCTCTTAGTCACTACGTTACACACGTTACTGTATTGCACTCTTCTCACTTGCGTCTCTCCCTGTTTCCCAGGTGAGGTGCTCCAGCCGATGACTGATGTGGACATCCCACAGCAGCTGGTGGAGCGTCTGCAAGAGGAGAAAAGGGTGGAGGCACAGAAGAGGAAGGAGCGCCAAGAGGCTCATCTCTACATGCAGGTTCAGGTAGGAAACCAGGACTGCTGTTTAAGTGCTCCTAAGTGCTGTGATGCGTTTCAGACTCAGTGTGCTTTGGTGGCTGTTTAATTTTAGAAACGTGCTGGTGCAAGCTGCTTAGTGCAAATAGAAAGAGTATACATGAAAAACCCAAGTGCTAACTCGTCTTTATTTAAGTTTTACAGATAGAGAAGTTTACATACAGAAGTACAGTAGGAAAGTGAAGCTTCCCTGTTTGTTGCAGTGCTCTACAGCTGGGAAAACAAAGTAGCACTAAATCAGAACGGCAACGCATGATGGCGATTTAATACAGTTACTCGTTGGCTTAGGAAACATCATGCCATTTTAAAAGTGAATGCTTCATTAAAAAAAAAAAAGTATATGCATTACCCCAAAAATCCCACGTCGCCCATGAAATAAGAAATTAACTTTTTTAACTTGATAACTTCAACAGCATCTTAGAGTGACAGATAATGACAACAGCACTGTCTCTCTCAGGTTTAGTGCTTAGGTTGGGCCAGGTGAGCCGCCATATGTGGGGGAGGGGGGCTTAGCAGGTGACAGGTGAACTGCTTGTGTTAACCTCAACTCGTTACATTACACAAAGGTGACATTCAGTTGTGGTGTTCTGTCGGGAGATGCAGTGTCTTGAACCAACAGTGAGTAAGAAAAGTAGGAATATTATGTCATTTGTTAAACTGAGTGGAAGAAAACTCTTCTGTAGCCGCTAGGCTAATTTATGCTCTGTAAAATGCTGTAGGCTTAACCTAATAATGGTGACTAACAAGTTAAAGCAGTGTAAGCCCTGGTCATCTTTGCTCGAGCTGAGCTTGCCACGGCCTGGCTGAGAGTGACTGGGCTTTTAGGGAGGGACAGGGGTGCTCTGGATTTAAAACACAAGACAATACGAGAGCATCACTGTGAAACAGAATGCTGCACAAAAATTATTTTACTTTTATTATCTTGTTCATAATTGTTGGCAGCCAAAAGTGTTATTCAAACTACAATTTGATTAATTTCACAGCCCTAGAATGAAGTAGTGTGCAAGGTGCAGGACTGATTTTGAATTGAGATGGGACTTCATACGTTATGAGTTGCCTTGGATATGACCAGTATGACGAAAGGATTAAATTAAATGGCAAGACCTGTAACGGGTATGCATTGACACCTCATTAAAACAATTTTACCTTTGCATAAACAGTCTTCAAATAAGCATATATTACATATAGGCTATAGGTTGGTGGACCTGTGGTTGTTATTGTGACATACATTTATTTGCTGGCTGAGGGCTGTCTATATCTGTCAGCAGCAGACAAGAACGTAGGTACTCTAGCTGAGCTGCGGTGGCCACAGTGTGGTCAAGATGGCAAAAAGAACAGTGAGTGATAATGAGGAAACAGCTTGTTAAAAGATAAGAGGTCTATCCTGTTCAGCTGCTCTGTCTTTATTATTTGGCCATGTGTTATGACAGGGCAACAGGATAATTCCTCTTTATTACTTTTTTTCCCAGAGAGACAGAGGAGAAACAAATGTCAGTAAGGGGAGGATTTGCAATAACTCCAGTGTACATTATCTTTATAATTCTGTAGAGGACTCTCTCTCATTTGTTTCAACTAAAATCAACATCTGTTAGTTTTTTACTTTAATAAATGTCACAAAGACAACAGTTTGTTGTAACGTATTTGTGAAATGCTCAACAAAGAACTTCCACACAGACAAAATACTAAAATACACTCCAGTAGTTGTTTTGCATGTGACAAAATGTCCCACTAAGACAAAATCTGAATTTAGTTTGTGACTGATAGTTAGCTTTCATTAAAAAGTTTGTGCAAATGTGTAGCTATTGTACTCCCACATGTTTTTGGTTCTCTTTCTCTTCATGTCTTGGTTCCTTGTCCAGTTTTACTGTCGGTCACTAAGGTTGTTTTCTTCCTGTCTGCTTCCTCCTCTGGACAGATGGTGACAGAGGACCAGTTCTGTGGTCACCAGGGCAACGACATGTATGATGAGGAGAAGGTGAAGTACACAGTCTTCAAGGTCCTGAAGAGCTCTACGCTGCAAGAGTTTGTGCAGAACCTCTCCCAGACCATGGTGAGACTCGTGTGTGTGTGTGTGTGTGTGTGTGTGTGTGTGTATTTGTGTGTGTGTGGCTTGATGTTGTCTTACCATAAACCCTACAGACCACTCTGCATCCTCTGGCGCTGATAAATGAAGCCACGTACCAAAAACCACATTTCCTACAATCCCCATAGACCGCCATGTTCAAATGCCCAGCTTAACAGCAGAAATATGTGTTTACAGCCTGGTACAAAGAACGGTTTTGGTCAGCGAATTTCCCCTTTTCATGACATCTGTGCGGCTAGTGAATTTATAAAGAACACCCCTGTTTAAATTTAAAGTTATTCGTAATTAGGGACGTGGCCATTTTCAGTGACAGGTGGGTGCTGTCACAGGTGACCAGCTGCTAGGTGGTTCAGCAACCAAGCCTCATTCGGCTCGCCTCAGCTCTACCTCCTACGCCCTTTTTTGGATTAGCCGGAGTCAGGGACTGCCGGAGCCGCCTGGACCCGCCCACATTGAGCTTCTCAACAGCTCTTCAGAAACTAATGGGTGACGTCACGGAGACTACGTCCATGTTTTATACAGTCTAAGCTCCAGACTAACTAAGTTGAAATACAGGTATTTCGATTAATGTCATTTCTAACTTTTATTGATTCACATTATTGAAATGTCAACTTGAATAGGTTTTTTAGGGGACTTGAAAATAATTTTGAATCAATAACGGAGATTTTAAATGGTAGTCAGATTAGATTTGACTCTCTGCTCTTAATTTTATGCCGTGCCCATTCTGAAACTATCTCGCCGCACATCTCCATTGTATATTGAGTCACTGCTCTCATTGCACACATGAGCATCTGTCTGAGAGAGAATTAATCAGCATTAGATAAGAGAATACTATGATGACTTAGGGGAAAATAAATAGTTGAAAAATCAAAATGGACACAAAATGCAACTAAATGGTCACATCTGGAGCCCTGCCCCACACTGTATTACCTCCTCTCCTGTAAACTCATACCCTGTTCTCATTATCTGGTTGATTTGTTTTTCTTGGGTGCTGTTGTTACTTTCCACCTTTTTGTGATCCTTTTTTGTTCTGCAAATTAAATCAAACCCACCTATTGATTTGCTGCAGGGTTTCCCACAGGACCAGATGAGGCTGTGGCCCATGCAGGCCCGGAGCAATGGAACAAAGCGACCCGCCATGCTCGACTATGAGGCCGACTGCAACAAGTCGGTAAGCGTTTGTGTCTGGAAGGCCTGTTTGTGGGTGTAACCTGCAAATGTATTTTTGATACTCTGACATTTTGGGAAGCATTTTCGTTGTTTTACCGGCACTGAGGTGAGAAGCTACCACTGAATGACTACCCCATCCATCCAGTACAGATGTAGTTCTGGAGCACGAGTAGTTGATTAAACAGTTAGTCCATTGACAGAAAACTAATTGACAACTATTTTAATGATTGATTATAAGTCTAAGTAATTTTGTCCCCCCAAAATAGGACTGTTTTCGCTGTTTTCTGACATTTTAGAGATCAAACAATAAATTGACAATAATCTGCAGATGAAGTGAAAATTTGAAGAAAAACTTTGCTTCCTAAATGAGAGCTGCTGTGTGATGAGGATGCCAGTACTGAGGCTCGTGCTTCTTGAAGTCATCAGAGGCCCCCCATCCTGCACACACATGCACACACACCATATATAAACACATCAAGGTCGTGATTTATTCCCCCCAAATGTTCAAGTTCTCTGTAATGTAATGTTTCAAATCTACCATGCATGTTACAATGACTTGTATGCAAACTGGATGTGGATGAGTTAGATTTTTGTTTGTTTTTGTTCAGTTTGTCCATTTGTTCTCTATTTCCCCACCCTACTGAGACAAAATATAACAAATGATAAGTAAGGTACTCAGCTGAAATTTGGGATTTTAAGGTTTGAACTGAGACAGTCAGCAGTCTATGAATGTTTTGTAAGTAAGTGAATTCTCAGTTTGAAGTTGTTCATTTCCCTCTGTAATACATCAACTGTCAGGGAAATGGTCCATAAATGATCAGTCAGTGCACAGAGTCACTGATTCTTAGTGTGTGTGTGTGTGTGTGTGTGTGTGTTTATAACATGAGCCTTTGTGCCCACATATGCATACACTACTCCGTCCATGAGCATGTGTTTCACTCGATGTTTTTTTTAGTTTGTGCATGTTTGCGTTTCAGATGATCGACTTGAGCGACAATGAGAACCCCTGGACAATATTTCTGGAGACCGTGGATCCAGAGATGGCGGCCAGCGGGGCAACGTTACCCAAGTTTGACAAAGACCGTAAGTCCCACACATCACACCTCATCCTGCTCAGCGTCAGTTTCAGCAGTGTTTCACTCATCGTGACTTAGAGTGACTCAGTTTTAGGCATATAGCAGTGCAGCATCATTCCTCTATTTGATTTTCAAAGTTTTTATTTGTTTTAATCCGAGTTTGCATTCTGTGTTAGCTTTCTGCTAATCTTTGTTTTAGCACAGACACTGCAATTTTACTAGAAATGCTGCTTCACTTGTTATGATTCCTGGGGCTATTACATTGTGACTCACTAATGTAATATAATAACAGTAGGTTTAGGATTTGCACAACTTAAGTAGCCCTACAAATTTTAAAATCATATTTTAGGGTATTTTGTAATTTAAATTTAACACTAGTAGTGGTATTTTAAGCAGTTTCTTTGATGTGCTGTCAATTTAATCTGTGTTGTAGAATGACAAAATCAATGTAAAGTTACTTTTTGTAGTAATGGTGTCCTTGTTTGGAGCAGTTGTTTTGAGTACTGCTCATTAAGCTGGCACTGTTTGAGAATTTATTTAGCTGTATTTATTGTGTGCATCTTTCTTTTTAGACGATGTCATGTTGTTCTTGAAGATGTATGACCCCAAAACCAGAAGCTTAAATTATTGTGGACATATCTACACACCTATATCCTGCAAAATAAGTAAGTGTTGGCCACATCCATGTCTATTTTAAGCTGAACACACTGCTGTGTTTTGAACTTAAAGATTAAGTCATGTTTCTGTTGCTCTTTTTCTCCCTGTAACCAGGAGACCTTCTGCCAGTCATGTGTGAGAGAGCAGGGTTTCAGCAGGAAACTAGCCTTATCCTCTATGAGGTGATCTATTTATGTAGTGCTCGCTTGCTGGCACATTCCTCTGTCTTTTTCTCACTTGTTCTCACTCTTCACTCACTTCTTCACACTTCTCTTGCTCTCCTATCTGGCACACAAGCCGTTGTCTTTAACTCTCTGGTGCACTGGCTCACACTGCCATATGCAGCATCTCTCTTTTTTTCCCCTCACACTTGCCCTTCTCTAGTTTTCTGTGTTTTACACATCCTCAGCCTAATATTCTTGTACACATATATCATACGGCTTCACCTTGATTACATTTCCCATGATGCCTTGTTGTGTTACAGGAAGTAAAGCCCAATCTAACAGAGCGGATACAGGACTATGATGTCTCTCTGGACAAGGCCCTGGATGAGCTTATGGATGGGGACATCATTGTCTTCCAGAAGTAAGACTGATTTTTTTGTGTGTGTGCACTAATAGTGCTATAGTGCAATGATTTGACAAAAGGGATTCCATTTTATTTGTTCTATACATGCATATCCTGCTGTTTGTTTAATTTCCATCGACTGAAAGTTGTTTGGGATAAAGTGCCAACATATGTAGCAATATGCTAAGAAATAGAGAAATACACCAACAAAGACGGCAAGAATGTAAATGTGAATGTAAACAATGCCGGATTTTAAAGGTGGGGTAACGGTTTCTGTACACGTCTTGTCTCCATTCATTATTTGTGTGTCAGGTAACGTTAAGTGACTCGCCCTCTGACATTCAGCTTACTTTCTAGTTTGCAAAGACGCGCTGTTGTTGTGATGTTAGCTATAGTAGCAAGAGAGATGTGAGTATTGCTGTCTGGAGCTGGTGTGCTGGCTCCGGGACCGTCTCGTCCTCTCTGCATGTTACCTTCATGTTAGCTTCGCTGCAGCACCTGTAGAGACAGCTAACCTACAAATTAGCTAACGTTAGTTACCTTACTTGCTGTTAGCTCTATATCATGGACTTTTCATTGTGTTGGATTTCACCTACCCTATCTTTTTAAATTAAAAATGTGTTTTGAGAAGAAAGAAACACTCACCATGTTTGTTATACCACATTAAGACATACACTGTGTCATTGTGAATACCACTGAATATAAACTTAACTATTGTTTGTTTATTATTTATTTGATTTTTCACAGTGTACCCCTTGTTATATTTTGTCCTAATAAAACTCCCGAGAGACATGCAGAGGAGTTGCATGTCTCTGGACTCAGTATTTCTGATGAAATACAGAGAAACTAGGAAGATCTTAGTTTAAATATTTAGTCTCTGCCACTCCAGTGCTTCCCTCTGTTCCTCTATGCCTTTATTGCTTCATACCCTTTTCTTAATTTCCTTCCCCCATCATGCCTCCTGCTGCCTACCTTCCATCTGCCTTTGTCACATCTGTGTCTATTCTCCCCTCCCGTTGTCTTTTCTGACGCCTCCTGTGAACACTGCATATTCTGTACCTCCAATTAATCCATCTACCTCCCTCCCTCCAACTCTGCAGGGATGACCCAGAGAACGACAGCAGTGAGCTGCCTACGGCCAAGGACTATTTCCGGGATCTCTACCACCGCGTGGACGTCATTTTCTGTGACAAGACCATCCACAATGACCCCGGTTTCGTGGTCACACTCTCTAACCGCATGAACTATTTTCAGGTATGAGCTGTTCAGCCACTTTGAATGGATGTTGAACTTTGAGGGTGTTGTAAGGTTTTCGTTTCAGTGTGTTTGCATCAGCTCGCGTGAGCAGAATTATAGCAGCTTCCTAAATTAAAGAAAATGGGTCCCTTTAAAAAATGAATTGGTACATCTTAGAGGGCATATTGGGACTTGGGAGCTACTATTGTGCCTTAAAACACAATGCTGTAACAGATCTTCAAGTGCTTGATGATCTGAATGTTTAAAACCTGCCAAGATCTGAGCGTGACATATTATGAATATATCTTTAAATCCCCCCCCCCCCCCACACACACTTTGTCCTCTGTTGACAGATGAGATCTGACAAGCCTGCGGTGGTCCCCGCTTGTAATGTTTTGTTGTTTGTTTTGTCAGGTGGCCAAGACAGTAGCTCAGAGGTTGAACACAGATCCCATGCTGCTGCAGTTCTTCAAGTCACAGGGGTAGGAGGCTTGTCTCATCCACGCACACACACACTAGTCTTGCAGTGTAATTTCACATGATCAGTGATGTTGACAAAGACCCAAGCAATGCATACTGTGTGAATGAAGTAACATTAGAAACACAATACTGATCACTTTTAGCTACGCCTGTCTTTCTCACATTATGTCCAGCCAGGAGGAATTAAAATATAGGAGTTATTGTTAGTTTTGTATTGACTGACTTTTAACTCTATTTTCACACAATTATCTGCATATTGTTGTCCTGCTTGGCACAGAGAAAGAAATGCGTATTGTGAATTTGTTTACTGTGTTCTCATCCTCAGCTTGTCATGTTTGCCTTTGATTTAATTACTTGCAGTTGTCAGTAGAAATGTTGCGTAACCTGTCCCCCCCCACCTTTCTTTGTTGTTTTCCTCTAACTCCTCCCACTCTGCCTCCCTTCTGTCGTCCTCTCTCTCTCCCTACGTTTCTCCTCTGTTCTGTCTCTGCATCTCTCTGAATGTTCTCATCTTCCCTTGCTGTTCAACCCCCCCTTTTTTTTCTCGTCCTTCACTTCTTTCCCCACCC
>JAPMOB010244466.1:13881-24422 GCA_029875015.1 Lepomis gibbosus | reverse complement strand
TAAACTTTTGTGATCAAGAACAGTGTCAAGCGGATTTCTTATCAACACATCACCGCAGCATTATTGTTGGACACCACAGAGGTCTTGAACAATTTTCCCCAAATACTTAGAACATAAACAAAAATCAGAAGCTAAGTGACTTTCTTAGACGATTTCAGTTTGTATCTCCATCCAAGTGTGAAGATCAGGCAAATCATGAATGAAAAAGCGATGATTGTTTATAATGTAATGCTGAGAGTGAATCGATGTAGGAAACAAGATGCATATGAATAAAGCAGACGAAAAGCAACGGTTAAGCAATATGCCCCTATGAAAAGAAGTGAAAAGAGTGTATTTTATTTTGTTTTACACGGTAATTTCATTGAAACAATAAGCCAACAGTCACATAAATTTCAGATGAGGCCAGAAGTGGGCTATGTAACTGTTTAACTTAACATTAAAATCATATTCCTACACACTCTCCATCCTCTACATGAGCGGTAGCAGTCACAGCGTGTGTTGGACAAATAGCCATTTAGCGCTGCAAACCTTGACTTTTATTGGGCCATCAGACTGTACTTACTCCGTGACTGTTTGGAAGGCGGAAGACTACAGTAAATAAGCCTTCAGTTTGCTTTTTGACCCAGCAGCTATTTTGGATGTGCATACCGTACCCTGTTAGAACTACAGTATGACCGAGGTTCTTCAGTATGACTTTTCACCAACATGCTGAAAAGTTCCTGGATAGGGCTCCTGGAATAGTTCCTGTGGTCGAAAAAGATCATTAAAAAGGTACATACTATGCAAGACAAGGGGATGGGAGTTTGATAGAGAAAATGATAATCTCATTCCTAGAGTAAAGAAGATAAAGTAAGGGCAGAAACCTAAGATAAAGCACAGCCAGCAGCCACACAGTCATCCTTTTAATGGGAGGGGGGGCAACAGGACCTTAGAGAAATGGGGTGTCTGTCAGCAGGGAAACTAACTCAGACAGAAAGCAGACCTCATACCATGAACTGGACAGCAAATGTGTTCTCTTTTTCAATCTTTCCACCCAAACCGCTATGTGGAACATTGACCTGACAACTCTGCTACTGCACACTGAATGAACACTTTCCTAAACAATTACTGATTGTCTGTGAGTATTTGAGAAAGTGTCTAATACCTTGTCATTAAATTCTTATGGCAGTAATTTCCTCTGCTGTGGAACACCATACAATCAACACCCCTGCTGTTTACATTCCTTTTCTTAGCCTTTGTAAACAAAGAAGTGTCTGTTTCCGAGTCCCAACTCTTAAGATCTTTTATTCTTACAGGGGAGGCCTGGGGGGACTTGGAGGGAGCACCAGTAGCTGTCCATATATCAGTCTAACTAGCCCACAGAAATGCAGGGGCTGATGTGGAGCCTGTGTGCCCTGCTCTGCCTCTCCCTCTGGGAGGAAAGTTACTGCAGGAGCTCCAGGGAAGCCCAGAGGGCCAAAGAGCTTTCTCTCCACAGGAGTAAAAGAGCTCCCCTCGACCCTGATGCCAAAAAGTGTTCCTACACCTTCCTTGTACCCGAGCAGAGAATCACAGGTTCCAAGTATAACTTGTTTTTGTATTAAACCTTTAAGGTTTTCATCATATGGCTGTCTTCAAATAGCAACCTCTTCAAATAGTAATCTCTTTACTAATTCATATCTGTCATCAGGTCCAATTTGTGCCAGCACCACAGGCCCTGAGCCAGACAAGGACAGAGTGACCCGTATGGACATTGCAGATGTGCGGGAGGTGCTGAACAAACAGCGGCGTGAGATTGAGACACTGCAGCTGGTGGTGGATGTGGATGGTAACTTGGTGAATGAGATGAAGCTGCTGCGGAAAGAGAGCAGAAACATGAACTCCAGGGTGACCCAACTCTATATGCAGCTGCTGCATGAGATCATCAGGAAAAGAGACAACTCTCTGGAGCTGGCCCAGCTGGAGAACCGTGTCCTCAATGTGACCTCTGAGATGATGCGACTGGCTTCAAGGTACAAGGAGCTGGAGGCCCGGTTTGCCACAATGGCCGGTGTGGTGAACAACCAGTCCGTCCTCATCTCTGCACTGGAGGAGCAGTGTCTGAGGACACTAGGACGGGGTGAGCTGCCCGTAGTTCCCCCACTGGTACAGGTGGTACCACAGAATATACCAGTTAATAATCGTTTCACCAACGAGATCCAGAGGGACAATAACAATCGGGCCTTTCCCAGAGGATCACGCATGGACTCCCCTACTGCAAGCCCATTTGGGATTGAACCTCCACCACCACAGGGAACTCTTACCTCTGATGGTATGTAGCAATTCTAAAGTGATGGGGGATGAAGCGTAAGTGACTGAACATAACGGAAAATAATCAGGGATCCAATGAGTTTTTAGAAGGAAGGATAGCGAAAACAAATTGCACTTTTAAGTAATTCTCAGTTAGTAATTGTTCCGATTAATTGTACATACATACTACTAAAGTACAATTAAGTACCCAAGGACTGCAATTCAAAAAGTAATTTCTCGCAACAGTTGATATTGCTGAGGCACACTTGGCTTATCCTTGGCATCCTGCAGAGGCAGTGAAATCATACATTCCAATGATTCCCACTTGGCTGCCTGTATTGGCTGCACTGCACCGAGCATATGTACTAAATTAGTAGGATGCGGATTAGGCTTCTTTGAACAGCATTAAAAAGACTTCAGAAAACGGGAATATATATCTGCTGCAAGGCTTCAGTCAGATTTACATTCAGTCCATACAATAAATCCATAGGGGCAAGGTAGAGTCAAAAAGAGCACGCATCTGATGGACTAGTCCAGTGGTTCTCAAACTGGGGCAGGACACAGAGCCGCTGCAGGGGTAGGCGTGGATGACCAGGCAAAAAAATATGGAAGGAATTAAGTTGAATGAACATGAATTATGTAGGGATTTTTTTTAAACAGTTTGCTGATGCCATGGTGCTGACCTAAATAATTTCTTTTTTATTTGTTTCTCCCCCAAAATCGTCAATGATTAATAAGAATTCAATCAGCTCAAGGGGGGTGGGGGTGCATGAACCTTTTTCGACTTCTAGTCCATCAAGCTTCAGATAAAATCCTCTAAAACAGATCGGGCTCCTCTGTACTTTTCTCACAGAGAGTGACAAATTTTGACATCTGAGAAAAATCATCTCTAATCCGAAACCAATTTGCAAGGTTAGAATGCTACTTGGAAATGGCTGCTAAAAACTGGTCAGGGCTGTCATATTTGGACTGGCGATTAGACTATGGCGGGGAATGCTGACAGGGGTTATACAAGCAGATGGTGAAATGGATGAAATCATTAATAACATCCCTCAGACATCCCACAGACAAAAAGGGGAATAAAAGAAGGCCTGTTTGAATACTGACAGGGAAGTCATCTGTTTACTGTCCCTGCCTTGCTATTACAAAACAAGAGTGTTTAAACATTACTGTAATTGCCTCTATAGTAATGTGGATAAGTGTCCTTATTTGAAAAGTGTCTGATAGGTGTTGACCCTCCAGAAACCACTTTATCTGAAACACAACTCTTCTCAGAATACTGAGCATGCAGCACCTTCAACCCACTTTAAGCTTTAATAACAACAGGCCTTTCTCAAGCTCAATGACCAGAAGAGCAAAAGCAGCCGTATTTTAAAAGCCTCCATGGAGAAAAACAAAACAAAACAAGGAAACAGAGATATGGAGAAAAGGAAAAGCGGTGAAGTGGTGGGAAGGTAAAATGATAGGTACTCCGTTTGTGACATGACAAAAAGGAGTGTTCTAATTGTTATTATTTCCAGCTGTGTAGCATATTTTTCCACCTACCTTAGACAGCCCCTGTTGAACTGTAATTCATTGCATTTGTCAATCATAGCTCATTAGAATAGAGAGTTCCAATGCAATAATGCTCAAATTACACAGGCCCCATCCATATTGTAGTTGAAATGTTAGGCATTAAAAAGGTGGGGTATGAGATTCTGGAGAAATCCAATACTATGACAAATACCATGATACAGTGTGAGCAACGACACAGCAGGTAATGTAACTTGTTAACTAAGTTGTGGGTTAGCAAACTGTTGCTATAGTTGCTGCTGTAAAGCTAGCATGCAGGGAGGACGAGGCAGTCCCAGCGATACAACTCTCTTGCTGCTATAGCTAACATCACAGCATGTCTTGGTAAATTAGAAATTAAGCCGACTATCTGTGGGTAAGTCATACCTGATAAACAAATCATGGCTGGAATGGCTGGAATAGTGGTGTCCTAGCAACTTTGCTTGTTTCCCATTTACAGAGCCAGGGCTGTGTACAGCCAGAGGACACACAGAATGGACAGCTAGCAGACCATGAGGAGATATTTGCTGAATTTGATTTTAAAAATAGACCTGTATTTGATTAGAATCAAAGACCTAAACTTTAAGCTGCTGAATCTATTTTTCCATTTGATTGCCAGGAATACATGGATGAAAGTATGCTTTTAAACAGATGTGTATATTGTGTGTATCTAAATCCAAAAGGACAATAAGTAAACCTTCCACCCAAAACCAAGCCACCAAAAACAACTAACAGGCTCTCTTCCACGTAGGTTCACTACTACTGTAAATACACATTTCCTGACCACAGTTTGGTCTAGTTTTGCTCTTATAAACCACTATGGCTTGTCGACTTGGTTTATTTTTAACATCAACACCTTAAAGCTCTGTTTAGAGAAACTAACAACTAAGTGACAGAAATAGAGAACAGGGGAATACATTGGTGAAGCCCCTCACTGACAGGTCTGATGAAGACATATCATTGCTAGAAAAATACAAGCCTGTGCTGGGGAGTCTTAGGTATCTGTGCTGGGGCCATTACACTGGGTCCCCTATGTGCCCCTAAACTCAGCTGAGAAAACCATCTTCCTTGGGCCTTTAGGCCCTGGAGGTCCGCACACAATGCTGGTGTTCATACTGTGTAATATAAATATTCACACAGGGGAAAACAGAGGAAATATGCTGCGTTTATGTTCAACTGCTTCAGCTTTGGGCGCAGTGTTACCACATGGCTTCATTTGAGGGCTAAACCTAGGTTAATATTAATATAAGAATTTAAGTGTGTGCACATGCATGTTTGTGTAACTTCAGACTGCCGGATGTTTGGATGTGCAAAAAAATACATTTTCCAAACAATGTGGGCACAATGATGCATCCCATCAAACCATGGGGTCTAGCAGAAGTCCCTTCCAAACATTCTCTTTCATTTTCTCTTGTCTGCTATCTAGAGCCCCTTGACTGATGATGATGACTTTTGCATACGCAGTAAAAAAGAACTTCTAGTGCAATTCAGTGCACAGTATTGTATATTTGTTTAGGGGGCTAAAACTCACTGCAATGGATTAGTAGGAATCAGTAACAAAAAGATATAGATATACAGTCTATACTGCCTTCAAATGGTAATTTCTGGCTTTTTACGAATGGATAGCTCATTTCAACATTTTCCTGCCCAAAGGGCTAATATTGGAGCTTTTGTTGGGGCCAGATTAAGTGATAAGTATCATATATTAAATGCAAACTACTTGGGATACTGAAGATCATTTTGAGTATTATTGTAATGCAAATTAAATGTGACAATGGATTGTGGACAATGGTAATATTGCAATAGGGATTTATTTGCATATCCAAAATTTTAAATTGCTAGCACAATCTCTATTCAACCTTTTTTTGGTCTCTTTTTCAACAACCATCCTTCCAACCAAAGGTCCCTTCAGGGATTGTTATCAGGTGCGACAGGCAGGTCACACCACCAGTGGGATGTACCTGCTTAAGACAGATGGCAGTGATCGTTTGATCCAAGCCTGGTGTGAACATGGCCTTGACAATGGAGGATGGACTGTATTGCAAAGGAGGAGAGATGGCTCTGTTAACTTCTTTCGGAACTGGGAGAACTACAAGGTAAGCTGAAGGAACCGAATAAGAAACATTAGGTTTGATGGTTGAACGCATGGTTTAATGAGGCCTAACCAGACATTTAAATCGGATTCCTTAGGGGAAAATATCAAAATATCTTAAAGCATGAGAGAGAACTGCATTCAAAACTTCTTGACCCAGTCCCAGAAGTTCATTTCAGGGCCACTAAGCAAGCACTTTCTTCATCAATGTAAACAGCTTAGCGGTGGATTTCCACTCCAAAATCACAGCCAAGAATTGTAGCCAGGGACTTACACACAAACATACGCAATCAGCGTAGCCCCGGTGGGATGAGAGGGAAATAGAGCTCAACCCCTTCATCCTCAGCTTTTGCAATCGATAAAAGATCCAGGATCTAATAGAGCAAGCAGGGGGGAGCAACAAAGGAAAACAGTGTTTATAACACCCTAACAAAAAATGAATGCTCTCCCAGTTTTCTCTGTTAAAAAAAGAAATAAGGCAACAGTTTTCCTCTCGGTCATAAAATTAGACGTAGAAATCAATACTTACATACTGTTTGGATCAGCAACAGTGTCTCTAAAGCTCTGCATTTGCTGTATTCAACTCTCCATCCAACCACAGCCAAATCACCACTGCCTGTGCCACTCAACAAATTTGAGTGAGTGAGAAACCACATATCACAACCATGTAACATTATCATCTCAATGGGAAGCAGATTTGATTTCATATTACTTGATTGCAGCCACCAGACTCCTTTAAACTCCACACTCTGCTCAGAAATCTTATTATCCTCACTCTGCTTTACTGTTTGTGTTTTTTGGACATGAGTTGCCTTCACTCACCACAGAATAAAAAGAGATCTGTTCTTCCATCGGTTAGCTAACCCTCAGTGTAGAGTAACTCAGATTAATTCTGCACTTTGTTGGTCTGCGTGACATTGCAAAGGCATTTTAACATGAACCACAACTAACAACGAATAACAGAAGAACATACTGTGGTGCCTGTCCCCTACAGAAAGGCTTTGGAAACATAGATGGTGAACACTGGCTCGGGCTGGAAAATATCTACAATCTGGGGAAACAAGGCGACTATAAGCTGATGATAGAGCTGGAGGACTGGACAGGGAAGAAGGTGTACGCTGAGTACAGCAGCTTCCGCCTGGAGTCAGAGAGCGAGGGCTATCGGCTGAGGCTCGGCACCTACCAGGGCAATGCTGGGGACTCCTTCATCAGTCATAACGGCAAACAGTTTACCACGCTCGATCGCGACAAGGACGCTTTTTCAGGTAGGGGGGATGCTAGATGAGTTCTGCATGCTTTTTGATTGGACACAATAGAGGGTAAAAGCTCATTATTTGTCTGTCCCTCATACTTTTTTTATGATGTTTTGTCTGTCTCCACTAGGTAATTGCGCCCACTTCCATAAGGGTGGCTGGTGGTACAATGCTTGCGGCCAGACCAACCTTAATGGCGTATGGTACAGTGGTGGGGTTTACCGCAGCAAATTTCAAGACGGAATCTTCTGGGCAGACTATGGAGGCGGTTTCTACTCCCTCAAGTCAGTCCGCCTCATGATCCGGCCGATTGACTGAAACCTCAGACTGTGGTTCCCTTCAAATGCACCTCAGTTTCCTCCCTTATCTTTATCTACCCACAAACAAATACTGTAAAGGCAGAACCAGGAATCCATGCCATCGGACAACAGTGACTTGTAAAATACAAAGGAAGAAGAGACGGTGGCATGTGTTTATGGCCAGACAATAATGACTCCAGCAGTCTGCGCAGTGGCTAGCTCCCATGTTGAACTTTGACATGAAGACTGATGCCATTGTCCTCCCTAAGTAACTGCTCTCCTCCATCTTTCAGTCTGGAAAGTAATGGTCCATCAAGCTCCCTGGGACCAAGTATTACTCTTAAGTGTCCTATTTTACTCACTCTCGTTGAAACTCAGTATGTAATAAAGGGAAATGGTCATTTACTAAACATGATATTTCTTCTGAGCAGCTAATGGTGACTTATTGAAAGTAGCCCATACCAAGGGGGTTTGGATGTAGCTGGATGTTAGCAACAAAAATGAAAATTGATGCAATTTAAAGTTGTGTTGCCAGTTGCCAACTGTTAGAGAACAGGCCTTGCTAAACCTACTGTCTACCAGTTTCTGGGTTTTGTCTGGACATCCGGGGTTTCCTTTGACCCCAACAGAAAATGAACTTGTGCAGCAGTGTGCATGTCCAATGTGCATGTGGCTGAGCTGGCTTTGGTATGTAAATATCTTTGGCTTTATTTGTGAAAAGGTAATTTAAGAGGTGTGATTCTACTCAGGCCAAATGTCCACAATGTTGTCACTCTGCCAATCTTTGTTATTTATCACTGTATTTATAGTAAGTATAGTCATGGCCATTTTATATCTAGCCCTGTAACAATACAAGTCTTAATATTTTTTATCCAATGTAGGGATACATTAATAACACTTGAACAGAAGGACGGGGACACACACACACACACACACACACACACACACACACGACCATCAGAGTGGATTTGGGAGGATGCAGAATTTATAACATGCACTGTTTTCATCCACATCAAATTAAATTCTTTTCTAAACATTATCCTGTCTTTCACTCTTCACTCAAAAGTAGTGTGTAAAATGTAATCCCTTATTTGACAAAATTATTTCCAGTATGAACTTTAAATATTTGACAGTAAAATATGAGCTAAGCCTTTATCTGCATAAAGGATGATATAATCATAGGAAATGAAAACATTTCAAAATTCTTTGATCTAATTTAAGTAAAATACAAACTGCTGAGAACCTGAAGAAAGTCAAAGGGATTTAATAATTTAAGAAAATGGGCAGAATAAAAATGAACTGCGAGAGAACATTTTACATCACATTATTCCTGAAGGCTAAAGCAAAGATGAGAGATTTGAAAAGATTATGTAAGGGTAAAGGAAACAGCTTCACAGAAGCAGAGCAGACCATATCAAGGTAACGACAGAAATAGATAACAGGGAGGATATTAAATGATTCTGCTGTAGAAGAATTTAGACTAAAATGAAAGAACCGGAGAGACAGTAAGGGTGATAAAAGGGAGAAATACAGATGGGAAAAAAGAGGGAGGGGAACATTCTTTCCACATAAAACCGTAGAGCTTTTCTTTCCTTAAAATACAAACGTATATCTTGAAATTATGGCTCCCCTGTGGAGCCTTCTCTCTGAGGAACTGTAAGTCAGAACAGACAGGAGCCGCGTGACCCAAACACTAAGAAGGAAAAGCTCACGGACACGTACAGGCAACATGTTTTAGCTCACTCACACTCAGTCACACACACACAGACAATGAGCCAACAAAACTGGCTGGCACAGACAACTAAAATACTGTATATCCATGCAGTCCAAGAGCGCAGGCCAGACCCTGCCTGGCCGTACTATCGCCTGACACACAGGACTGTAAGTCAGCAGGGAAATGAACCCCTTAGTTGGCTGGCTTTTCTGATCTGACACATATGGGGCCTGGTGGTTTCCCTTACATTGGTTGGTTACAGTGTTACTTTGGTCCCACAGCTACGTCAACAACAACAGCATTTTGGAGCTGAAGGGACGCAAGGGCCCTTGTGTCAGTTTGTACAGTTTTTCTCTACTGATACCAAAGAGCAAATGGCCAGAATCCTGGTAATGAGCACAATGAAATTACACAGGGGCTATCATAAGTATGAACAAGCTCTTGCTCAATAACACACCATTTACACAGGACAAGTTTCAGCTGCATTTTTCACTCATCTGACTAACAGAACACATCCCCGGGCGTTTTAACCACTGCAACGGTGCTTCACGTATGTGTAACCCAAAGCACCCTTTCATGCCTTAAATCAATATTTTCTCCGCTTACAAATGGAACTTTATGATTATGCGTTGGGCTGTTTGTACTGTCAAAATGCTTCAGTGCACAGCAGTAAGTGGCTGAACCAATTCAGGGTACACGCCGATGGAAGACTGCAGCTACTGCTGCTGTGCTGCTTTTGCTACATCGCCAGTGTAGGACATCGAAAAGCGTAACGACTTAAGGAAACATTTTATAGTGTGTGCGTTTTGTCACAGTGCAGCCATACATTTCTGTGGGCTCTTTGTCCTTGCATGATTAGCTAGAGAACAGGAACAAACTCATCTGAGCATTTAACAGGCTGGCACTGTGGCGAGCGCAGACAGGTGGGGGCTGTGTCTGCCGAGCCTAATAGCAGGTCAGCGTTCACACAGTCGTGCATACACGCAATTTAGCACAAATGTACCACTGTGGAAAAGCCAGCGCTCGGTGACTACACAGCTGACACAGGGCTCTTTCTCCATCCTTGTTATCACCACAGATAAGCATCGCACTTACAAAGATGCAAATGGAGCAAAGACAGAAACATTATAGTAAGTCACAAAAGTGGCACAAGTACACAAATACACTTTGTTGAAGTTAACACTCCTGTGACGTACTTAGCACATAGAAAAACACACATGGCAATTTCAGCCCTCTTCTGAGGGTTGGGAATTTAATTTAAGCTTCAACAGGTACTGTGTTAAGTGAACAAAGATGTAAACATGTGCACAAACACATCAGGATAAACCCCCAGTCCAAGAGTACCATTACACACACACACACAC
>JAPMOB010244466.1:0-13859 GCA_029875015.1 Lepomis gibbosus | reverse complement strand
CTTATGCTGGGAGTGATGCTCTGGAACAAGCACTGCGGCTTTTAGTCTCCTGCTCATTCATTCCCGCTTCCCCTCAGAGGGATCGGGAGAATTTATGATGGAGGAGAACATTCGAGAACAAGAGAGTGGCGATTTCCCTCCAGTGTGCCAACTTGGCTCGGTCAAGCCCTGAGGACCGCCAGCTGGTCACACATCACACATCCACAGGCATCATTGAGAGGTTCAGACTGTAAGGAAACACCATCCCACTCACACATACAAAGACTTACAACACAAAGAGACTCCACCCCAAAAACGGCCAGCTAGTCACACATCAATGAAACGCTTACCAAACGGAAAGTCTCTCCTTATTCACACACACACACACAATGAGGACATACAGTTAAAATTGACAAATGTGCGCCGTTTCACAGCTTTAGCTTTGCATTTGTCTCATGCTCATTATTTCCAGCCTTCCATGACGGAACGCGGCGGGGGAAACGGGTAGTTAAAACTTTTCTTTAACGACAAACAGACTCCTGAGCTATCTGTGTTTGTCCTTGTGTCTGCGTTTGTTTGCACATACTTGAGCGTCTAAGTTTGAATCACACAGCGGTAGCCTAGCTATGATCCGAGCCTGATGGCAAGAGGAAAAACCCTGGCAGCGAACAACATCAAAGCCATCCGGTTATCATCAAGTCAAAACAAGAACAAACAGTACAGCAATAAAAACCAAACGCATGCACCCACGTTCACAATACTCATAGTGAGAGTTTTCCTTGAAAAACTCATAAGGGATTCCTGTGCAGTGTCATACTATTAGGGGCCAAAGAGAGAAGGGTTATAAATATTTCAAGAAAGGAGGGAGAAATATATCACTATTATTTTACTTCTCAATGATTGATGTGTTTGTTCCAGCTAAAAGGAACATTGTGATGTTTCACAACAAAGCAGCAAATTTATGTTGAAAATTTACCTCCTCTACTGAAAGAAGCACAGCAACCGCACGGGCAACCGGTACAATGGAAATAAGCAGCTTATTGAAATAATTACTCAAAGGAGGACAGAGGAACAATACAAGCTAAAACCCAACTGACTTACAACTGCGGCACTTAATCCATGAGATAATGACACCAGACACACATGCAGAGGTCTTAAACCTCAGTCGATTTGACCTTACATTAACCTTTGGTCTGTAAACAGCCCATAAAGATAAGAAGCTAATAGTAAGTCATCTTCATGCATCCTTGAAAGATGAAGCCTTGTGGTGGTCTGCGAGTTGTGTGCATGTTTGTGTCTGTTACCTAGGTATGGTATGCACGAGACCATGCTCTGGCTGCTTATGAAGTCTCTCAGACGTTTGTAGTTGTCTTCTTTGGACATCAGGTAGTCGAGCCGGTCAAACGTTGCCTTGTCCTTCCGACTCAACAGCTGTTTTTAAAGAGGGAAAGAAAAAAAGAGTGAGAACAAGCGTATTTAACAGAAATAAATAGCTGTAGTGGTGGGGCCAGGGCGCAACCAATTTGGTTCAGAAATCTGTGGAGTGCGACTAAATATTTCTCAAAACTCACCTATGGAAGAAGGTGAGAGTCAATCAAAAGCAGAGAAGGGGCACTCGATTTATACTCATGTGGCGACTCTGCGCCGATACCTATGACGATGGCAACACACTTACTCTCACACTTATCCTTGTTTGTTGTGTCTGTTTCGCCCGGCCATTACACCGCGGTCGGTTTATATGTTACACTGTGTTGACATCCAGTTTAGTCCTTCACTGACTTGAATAGGGGTAAAATAACTTTGACCGAATGGATCAAATTTTGATAGTGAAACAAGTCATTTTGCTGGTGTTGTAATATTCAAAATAAAGTGATAAATCTGATACCCACCCAAAGGGCTATAACACAATTAACAGTAAAAAGACAGAAAAGAAAGAGAGAGGAAAATGTGTTTTCACTGTGAGGGCCCAGTCAACCTTTACCCCTGTAGTCAGTCTTTCAACAATTCAAGACTGCTTTAATTTGTTCTTTGTAAATTCAGCGTAATAACGGGCAATGTCAGAATAAAATGCAGTTATGTTGTACAGAATAAACCCATTATTCTCTGGCTGGTTGCTCTTCCTAATGAACTGACCACTCAAAAACAGAAAACTACCAATGCCAAAGCACAGAAGCATGCAGCTTTCAAGGTCGAGGCCGACCGTTTCTCAGCATGCTTGTCTGTGTGTCCATTTGTGGGAGCTACGGATATAAAGCATATTCCTGCAGGAGGAGCTGCACTGCTGAGTAGTTGGCTTGTGGAGTAAAGCAGCAGCAGTAGTAAAGCATCAGACCAAATACAGTTGAACTTTATAGGTTGTGACAATAGCAGAAAGTAGTAATGATACCTGCAGAGATCAAGTGTGTGTGTCTGCCCTTCTGTCTTCTAAAAGTCAAGTGTGCTACAGCCTGGCCAGGAACAGCATTCGCTGACTGGCTAAAAGAATCTCCTGTGGTTTTGTGGACCCGGGAATAAGAAATTTCCACCATTACATCAGAGCATCATCATTTCATTATGTAAGCTCTACACTGAAACATTGGATTGGATGTCCCTCACACGTTTTTAAAATGGATACTGATTTCCTGCATGTAAAAAGGTCTACTGTTGTGTTCAAAATGTTTCTTCAACCCAAGATCTGATCAAATCTTTAAGTGCTAGGTAAGTCACTATGGGAGAGACTTGCTGAACTAAGAAATGACAGACTCGGACACTCCTATCTCACTCAAAATCTCAAACCAAGGAACGATGGAGCTGGGTGTTTGTTAAATTCCCATTTATCTCTTAAAATGGGGTGAAATTAAGCTTTTCTAAATGTATTAAACAGTGTCCTTTATTTGTTTATTTTTTCCCGAACATCTTGTCATGTCACTTGTGTGCATGTTTTTCTTAACCTTTGTTTATGTGTCCAGTGGAACAGATCTGCGTGACATCCCAGTTTATTGACAGCGCTCTACTAATAAACCAGACTTGCCTTCAAAGTAGGGTAAATATACTCACCGCCCACGTTTTGGTAAGTCTGAAGATGGGAGCACTTTGTAACGCTGACACCACAGCCATGACTGCATGGAGGTTGTTCATGTCACACAGTTTCTGTGAAAAGTTTAAGTTC
Organism: Lepomis gibbosus; assembly: GCA_029875015.1. Taxonomy (NCBI): domain Eukaryota; kingdom Metazoa; phylum Chordata; class Actinopteri; order Centrarchiformes; family Centrarchidae; genus Lepomis; species Lepomis gibbosus. Next base: position 10,732 of record JAPMOB010244466.1, on the reverse strand, counting down.
TCAGTGCATACATGAAGCTGACTTTACAGTGCAAACAAGGATAAAAAAAGCATGTTGTGCGTGGATGTGTGTACCTTGGCAGTGCGAATGTACAGACTCAGCACCTCCGCTCTGATCTTCAACGTCTGTGCATGGAGGATTTCTCGAACCACCCAAAAACTTGTCTATAAAACAAACACACAAGAAATAATAACAACTTTTAAAAAGATTATAGCACCAAGCAACGGTCACAAACTCACTAAAAACAGTCCAAGGGTAGAGAAAAACTGATGACACAGAAAACTTTATCTGTAATGTGTTGCATTTGTCAAAGCCCAATGACGATTGGAGGTACGTGGAAAAAAAAAGACAGGGAGTTCTGGCTTCTTAAACTCCAGTCTTTTGAGTCCAGAGCCAAGGCCAGCAGACAGTCATGACAACTCTGGGCTGAAACCTGAATAAAGCAGAGCAGGTGAGCACAGGGCAAACTGCTAAAGGGAACGATCCATTAGAGTCGATTAGAAATTAGGTCTTGAGGAAAAACAAGAACTTCAGAGGAAAATCCAACTGATTGCACAACAGATACACTATAACTCCTAATACATCAACCGTGTGTGTGTGTGTGTGTGTGTGTGTGTTCAGAGTGCTTGGCCAGACTGAGAGTGATGTCGGAAATCTATCTCTTTAGGGAGAATGCTGGAAAGCAAAAAAGTTCTGATTGCACGCACACACACACACACACACGTCAGTGAATCAATCAGTGTTTAAGCTCTGGGGAGAGAGGGAATGGAAAGAGGAAAAGGAGAAGAGTGAGGGAAGAGAGGAGGTAATGGGAGGGGGAGTTAGCTTCATCGCCACGGGGGCTCGGAGGGCTTTTAAAGCCCGCAGCTGTCTGCACACTGTGTTCTGATAAGACCGTTCCAGTGTGACATTTCTTCTAACGCAGACACACTTATCTCTTTCAATCTCTGAATTTTTCTGTCACTTTACTCCCCGGCCATTTTTTTCTCCGGTTGAACTCTACTATGTACTTGATTAATTGACTTTGCCAGTATGGTCAACATTCCTCCATTCAAGCCACAGACCACTGGGTGTGCTTCTCGTGTGTGTCTATAAATTAAGTGTATGTGTGCGTCTGCTTCTTCATGCTTTTCTACATTCTTGATGTGCTCAAATTTTAACCTACAGCTGGCTTTGCCTACTTTTTCCTGGAAACAGCCCCACAAATTGTTTTTGTTTCAGGGAAGAGGTGAGAAGCTGAGGAGTGAAGAGATAAATTCATCCAACGACTCCCTTTCCCAGCCCCTATAAACACATCATAAGCTTATCAAACTAAGTCCAATCTATGCAGGTACCGGATCTCCAGGAAACACTGTTTAATTTTCACCACTTCATGAGGAGAAGTCTGTGAAGTGGATGAGGGAGTGATGAAAATGGACAAAGGTCCGCCTTTGGCTTCTACTTTAATTTGCATCTCTTGCCTTGAGACAGTGACCTCAGGTGAGGAAGCAGCTCCCACTCAAGATTTAAAATAAAACTCTAAATGTTGTCAAATCTTCCTTCCACCCACAGAGTACAGTAGACAGGAGTTTCCATTGACTGTAAAATGTGTGTCCAATCTGGAAGCAAAACATGCTGCTGCCTCACATTTAGTTTTCTCAGTGGTCTAACTTGATATCCGAGGTCAATCTGGACAAAGCACGTCTTTACAAATCGCTGTACCACTGGGGTTCATTACAGAGCATGTGTCCTCGTCAGCCTTGGCCTCCAATACTGCACAGCGATGAGATCACTCAGAATGGCGGCGCTCTCTCAAGTGTGTATGTGAGAATGAGTGAGAGTTTGGGGATACAAGGGGTTGCGCAGACAGGGTCCTGTCTTTACAGATCTCATATTATGTCCTGAAGCAAAGATCATGTCTTTGGGGCTGCGTTTATGAGCGAATCAAGACCTCCAGATGGAACTGCAAGGCCCCAGCTCTTCAATAATCATAAATAAGCGGAAGCAGACAGATCCAGCCACAAGCAGATAGGTGTGGGTCAACCTATTTATGGGCCTGAGGGGAGGATGAGATGGGATGGAGATGAAGATATGGGCAAAGACAGGGACTGCAGACCTTAGGTGATGGAGGGATCTGATCCCTGATGTGCTAACGCCTGTTCAGTGGTAGAAACCTAACAGACTTGTGTCAGGACAACCCAGAAGACATAGCACTGAAGACTTAAAGGTGCGGTAAGCGATTTTGTAGATGTCCAATACCCTGACAAAAATCATGATATAGAGCGAACAACGACACAGCAAGTAATGTTATTAACGTTAACTAAGTTCTGGGTTAGCATAGCGTTGTTACAGTTGCTGCTACGAGGCTAACATGACGTTAACAAGCAGAGACAACGAGATCGTTTCCCAGAGCCGGCACTATAGCTCCCAACAGCGACAACTGTCCTGCTACTATAGCTAACATCACAAAAGCATGTCTTAGTGAACTAGTAAGTAAGCTGAATGTCCTTGGGCAAGTCATTTCACCTGAAGCAGAAATCATTTCTGAAACAGCTGGAATAGTGTTGTGTGCTTGGTCCAAGCCACTTTGCTTGTTTCCCCATTTACAGAGCCAGGGCTGTGTACACACACAGGATTTTTTTCAGCGTGCACAAAGAACACACAGCTAGCAGACTGTGGGGAGATATTCAGTGAATTTGATAAAAAGACGTATTTTGGATTAGAATTGCTTACCATACCTTTAAAACATAAAGCTGACGTTTATTTGAGAATTTGTCGTAACAGGCGTAAGTTTGTAATATATTAGCTCAAATGTAAATTTGCCTTGCAGCCTGTGCTGTTACACAGACAAGAGTTAATATGATGTTTGATGTCAAATGTTTGACAGTATCAGGCATGTTTTGGGCTTTTCCCAGTGAATTTACACTAATGTGATGCTTTCTGTCTTCTTCCTTTCTGGTGAGAATATACTCTAATGCAATTTGGTTATCATCACTACTAATTCTTTATTACTAGTGTTATGATTTCAATGTTTCATGAGAACAATGACTTTTTCACTACTGTATACAAGTTGCTGATTCGTCTCTGCACAAAATCCAATAAAACTGATTACTGTGCATTGATCATAATGGGTTCTGATTATTCTCTCCTTGCTTGCCTGCCTAATAGACTGGCCAGTTCTATTCTGCTCCATTGGCTCTCAAAGCGTGGTGCCAACAAAACAAGGACTGAAGGAAGAGGAATATGGCTGCGGCTCATGCTTAGGAGCTTTCTGGGACTCAGTGTCCTCCCAGTCCAAGTCCCATTATCCAAAAAGCTCATTTTCCTTGGCTCCCAGCAGATGAAATGTGTGCAGCTAACATCTTGAATCACCGTTTGGGATCTGCTATACATGAATAAGTTTCCACAGCAACACATTCTTGTTAGATCATCTCATATTTATACTGGAGGGTAGTAAAGTGGGTCTTAAAGAAGTTTGGCAAAAACACTGGAAGGGGATTAAAGGGCATTGGCGCCCCTTACATCATTACCCTCAACTTCCTGTTGATGATTTCACAGGGCACTGAGGGAGCATGCCATGCACACCCCTCCGTACATTTGGAAATGTTCCTATATGTGCTGCACCAACATGCAGAAGCACATTAACAATTTTACTGACGCTAGACCCAAGGACCAGCTATGGTCAAAAAAACCCGCCTTCCTTCAAACCTACTCCTCACCTGGGGACTATTTATGACAGAAATGACTAGCAGAGAGGAGACATGGAAATTGTTGGGAGCCGCCACGATAAGCGGAGCTTCAAAAACAACCACCTCTGGGAGAGGTTCATAAATCTTTGATATTTCAAAAGGGACTGTTTTCTCTCTCCTCTTAGGGGAGACCTGAGGTGGTACTGAATGTGACATAGGTGCCAACTGTATATGCGTCTCACCTGGTTGAACCTCCGAGTAAAGGCCACAACATTTGGAGCAGAGCTGTGCTTCTCCTTCTTGTTCCATCCGCAGCTTGACAGCTCCTGAAAACATACATGAAAACTGACATTATGCGCTGAGCCACAGCACCTTCCTGTATGCGGCAGCATTTCACTGAATGTACTTCAGTCTAATCAGAGGGTCCTTGATCGAGAGTGGAGGGGAGGCAGAGAGCAGGATATATTAGGCGAGGAAAGCAGATGAGGAAGTAGAAAGAAAGCGAGACTGCGGACAAGATCCAGTCAAAGGCTGAGACAGATAAATGGACGACTAAAAACAAACAGGTAAATCAATGCAGCAACACGCTCTGACTCAGCATGAAGCTCAGTACTCCTTAAACCTATTCCACATAACTAAGTGATACACTAATTCTTGCTCAAGTGCAGTAGTGTGGAAAAAGAATACAACCTCAAAACTTAGTGATCGTAATCATGATAAAATAATTTTAATTCAGATTAATCATCTGAAAGTACGTCTACATAAAAAAACTGATTAAAGTGATTAACTGTTTAAAAGGTAGCCGTTGGAGTTTTTGACTGCTAGTGGCTCTACAGAGCAGTGGTTTGATTAATGGGTCTCGCTATAGTTTGTATCTGTTCATCTAGCAATGGACCTCTTTCACCGAGACATTTTGAGTTTCCATAGCCGGAAAAACCACAAATGTAAATCAAAACACTGACGATAATTCAGTCAAAATGTTCTCACTGACAAAGGTTTTCTGTGCAGGAGAAGGCCCATGCACGCCATGAACACAGGCGTTATGTGATACACAGCTGGTAATGGTGGTCACACTAATGCAATGTTACAAATGCCACATTAAAAGAGCAGAAGACACAAACCGCAAGATGATGTAAATAATGTTTTTTTTGTTTTTTTTTTAAATTTCATGAAAGCTTTGAAAATGTTTTGTGGGGTAGGAGATGAACTCATGAATGCTTGCTAGACCTTAATAGGCAGAATTATGGAGCAGCACAATGCATTTAGCTGATAAATGCAGATCTGTCAGCATGTTCACAAAAACCCCATAGTGCACTCCTCCTTGTATTCTTTTTGCAGTGCAGCTCTACAAAATGTCAAAAAAATAAATAAATAAATAACAGCAAGTGTCCATCACAAGTTACAAAAGAACAAATAATTAGACCAACTGTCTTCAAAATCGTTATTTTGTTTGCAAAATGTTAAAAAGCTGAAGCTATTCAATTTACGAGCAAAAACAGCTGCAAATTATCTCAATCAATGTAGTGTTTGACTTCTTTATTTGAGAGAAGACTTAAAAATTAGTATTCAGTGATTAAAATTGTTATTTGTTCACTTTCTCCCATTAATAACTTCCACATGTCTACCAATAGTCTTAAAAAGCAGGGACAGCTGTGGAAGCAGTAATTTCATTACTTTCAGCACTGCGATGACTTGAGCTTGAACACAGAAAACAACACGCGTACTAAACAGTAATATCTTTTCCGAGTACCATGCCGGACTCAGTTTGGCCTCGGCTGCTGTCCTCAGCCGTGAGTTAAAAGACAGAGACCACACAGACACTGCAAGGGGAACCCAGACCCTCCATCGGCCCCCGCAGGTTGTCCAGAGGCCAGGGACACTGACGTAACAGTAGGAAAAATGTTGTGCAAGCTCTCCTCCTAATCCCTGCCAGCCCGGCCGACTTGGGCTGCAATATGAACAGCTGAATCAGGCTGCAGCTCTCCTACACAATGCCCCCCCACCCTGCGAGACCAACTGCCTGGAGGCAACAGCGTCTACAAAACTCCCTGACCTGGGACCACTCCTTGCAGAGAGAAGCCATGCTGCTGACTCAAGGGTGATTCTCCGAGTCATTAGAGCCAGACGGCGGGGGGTAAAGAAGCAACATATCAAACAGATGTTAAAAGCAGACATTCATCCATGGACAAGTTTGTGCCTTGGGGGCCTCTGCTGCCTGAGCGAAGATGAGGATACACTGAGAGGAAAAGGGGAGACAGAGTAGAGAAGATGAAGGGATAGACTGTAAAATACAACACTAGAAGACATAACAGCATCTTCCCACAAGGTTTACAAGCCTGTGTGGAGCCTCCACAGAGTCTGAGTATGCCGTCACAGGAGCTAAATCGGTGGGAAGGAGACACTAGTTGTTTCACAGAGGAGAGCTCACCGTTTATTTAACATCGTCTTTTTTTTTATATAACCACAGTGTCAATCATTCCCCTCTGCAATTTATAGACAGCTTTCGGTGATGGTTCTTAAAAAAAGACGTTACATAGTTTATGGGAGGTGGGTGTGTTTTTGTGTAACGCACCTCGGACCAGCACCTGACCACCCAGGTAGCCCGGTACACCCGAGAAGAGGCACGCAGACAGGCCCTACATTTCCCCTCGCTCACCAAGACCACAAAATTTCAACAACATCCACTCAATACGTCAATACTGGACCACCTGTCCGTCCGGCTAAGCTTGAAGCTTGTATTTAATCTCTATTGTTCTTCAGCTGTTGTGTAATAAGCAATGTCACTGCCTTGTGTGTATTTAAGCAGCAGGGAACTGATCTGTAGCCTTTCCAGAAACTATTACAATGTTATTTCCGTTATTTTTCTTGTGTCTTTATAGTCTCATTTCACACTCACGCATTACAAACTAACTACTCTTTGGATAAAGGCTTTGACGAGGCAGGTCTGGTAAGGAGAGGGTTTTAAGTGATGCAGTAAAAAAAGCACAGTAAAAAAATAAACTCCACCAAACCACAGACAGCCTGTCATTTCCACATGCTGGGCTGGCTGAGCAGCATTTTCATTAAAGTACAGTCGTCCTATGGGGCTGCTAGAAGCTGGCTGTATATAAGCTGTTACAGTTAAAATAAGGGCTGTCAAGGAAAAGTGATGTCAACTCTGGCTGAACAATTAATTTACCTACAAGTTGCAGTCATCAACAAATAAGTGATTGGTAAGCTTAGCTGAACAATAACCACAATAAAACTCTACCTAACCCAAAACATCTAATCTTAACACTAAACCGAACATACTTAAAGCTCATTATCCATTCGCTCAGCTCTGGTTTACAAGTACACTGTGAGGAGTATTATGTAACAATGGTACAGGGTATAATAAGATAACCAGCTGCAGCTAAGCCACAAACCGTGATGACCTCATATGAGAGATACCACAGCGATTCCCCTTTTGTCTACATTGTAAATGGAAAACTCAAAACTGTTGGGATCCCAGGGAACATTAGCGAGAGGCCACAGGCCAAGGACAGGGAGGGCTGAAGGGCTGATAAAGATGAGGAACAGGGTGGAAAAAGAAGGGAGACAAGGAAGTGAGACTTAGAAAGTAGGTTTGCCGCAAGAAGAGAGGAGATTGTGGAGATAGATTTACTGAAGATGACAGGATGGAGCACAATGGAAAACCGGTTATATTTGTTGCTGATCTAAAACTCAGCCATGTAGAGAGCCAGAGGAGCTAAATTCATGGTGCCACTGGTCTACAGATTTATCTGAACTCCTCTGTTCTGGGAAAAAAAAAAAGACAGCACTGAGGAGCAGAACAGAACAGGAACAAAAAGGGGGAAAGAAGGTTGTAAAATGCATTGTTGTCTCAGTCAGACAGCTTTAAACTATAGACTCTGGCAGGGACCTACAAAGCAGTAGCCGTTACCTCGCTGTGCACACCATGGAAAGAATTAGTTTTGCAGGAGCTCTTTTAGTACACGTACATGACATTAATGTAATAACTGCTATAATATACTAAAAGAAAACAGAATACCATAATTAAAAACAAACTGTAGTAGTGGTCACAGAGGCATCATTAAATGTGTTTTGATGCGGTCTTCTGCTGCTTTTTGACAGATCCCCAAAGTAATTCTTTGGCACCGTTTTTCAACGTGAATCTCAAACGCTGGAGAAAATCCTCTTTGGCCAAGGGAAAACCTGTCATTTTGGTTTTTCTGTCTTGACAAACTGCTGATACAAAACCTTATTTTCTCCACCTTTCACCATGATAAATGTGTATCGACCATCATGCTGACAGGCCATAGTGTAGGTGGGATTCCCTTCTGTGTCCTTTGTGTAGCAATTATTGTCCGATCGCTCCAGCAGAAAACAACATGTGCAGACTGCAGTCTCAATTCCAGATGTGACTGTGTGACAGAAAACACAATATTATCTCACAATCAGTGCTGGGAAACATTAAGCCTGCAGGCGAGACGGGCCCGAGTATGTGAAACGTTACCTGCCTCCAACTACAAGTCATCATCGCCTCACATGAGACCTTCAATCTGTTCAGAGGATTTCTACGCTGAGCGCTCAGACATGTGAGAAACTGACATACTTCTCAGCGGTACGTAAAAACGCAATCTGATAGCTATTCCCTGAGAGCTGAAGCAAAGCCTGCATGCCAAAGCCACTAAATTACTTACTTGGCTGTTGTCATGACTGTGTGTTAAAAAACAAAGGCATCCCCCCCCCCAAAGCCCCTCTCAAGTCCCTCTACATCACTCAAATCTCTCTTTTCCTCTCGGCCTCCATCTCCCAAACTTTCATAAACATCCAGCTGCAGATCATCAGCTGCACGTCTGATTATGAAATTAGAAATGGCCCACTGGGACAGAAAAGCAGAGCAGAGATGATGGAAGAAAAAGCCCTCCCAACGTTTTACTCTCTACATTTCTCTTCTCAGCTGATCTATCTATGCTATAGCGAGCTATCCAATCCAGTTTGCCTTAACGGAACCAGCCGATGATACAAGCCATTAGTAATCACAGCCTCGTACTTTTATATGAGAGAGAAAATATTTAGCTACAAGTCCCTTGGATCCTTCCCCTCCCCCCTGTGATCTATCTTGTCATTTTAATGGCATTTCACTTTGCGAACCAACAGCCAAAGAACATATCAGCAATTCATCTGAGGGTTGTAGATTAAATATCAGGCTGCTCTGCAGTATAGATTTTGTTACCATCAAAAAATAACTTCTGCTGTTCTCAACAATTACACTTGCGCTCCAACAGAACACGACGCTCTTCTTAACATGCTCTTTGTCGGTTTCTCTGCCGTCTTTTCACCTTGAGCGGTGCGCTGACGAGGATCCATTACGTGCAGTGAGTAAATTACATCAAACCTTAAGCATGTCAATGTCTTATGAGCTATCACTTGCATATCATCAAAAGCAGATGTGTTTAGACGTGTTTGTCTGCTGTGTCAGAGCAGCATGCGTTCAGCCCTAAGCTCACGAACCCGGCTTCTCCGGTTAGGAGTGAGTCAGGAAGAAAAGAGGGTAGCGACCTACGCTTCCTGCACAAAACGGTTGGCCAGACTTTATACCATCTCCTCACGCTGTCTTTTTTGGTGTCCCCATCCACAGCTCCCATGTACTCTTTTATAGCTATTGTGACGAACAGTTATCTTTGCTTCCTCATCCAGAGGGTTTGGCTAGACCTCTCAGGCTGCTCTCCATACATCTGCTCCATGTCAGCGTTGGAACACTTGAGTTAATGAGATCCTCTGTTCTACGGCGATCCTGTCTAGGGCAATTTTTCCAGCTCATGCCAGAGTGTCTGTTTATGAGTCATAAACACATGTAAAAATGCTGTACGTCATACAGACAGACACACACACACACACACACACACACACGTAAAAATGCTGTACGTCATACAGACACACATGTAACAATGTTGTAAACACAAGCGTGCATAATAGTCTTTGGACACTCGGTGTGTTTCTCTATGGCGCTCAATTTCTTACACACACGCTCGCATACATATTATATTAAGGCAGTTATGATGTGTTTATGGAGAGTGGAAAAATAAAATCTTAAAACACAGACACCAACAGGCCAAGTCATTGCTCGTTTATGATCATTTCAACTGTTTTAAGTGGTCAGTTATTATAGAAATTACCGCAGCCTTGGAAGAAAGGCAAAAACAATAACATTAGAGCCGCTCAAACATGACAGACTGCTGATACAGAACATTTAAGTCATGTACAGAACAACATTTGCACCACGCCAAAATAAGACACGAGGGCAAGCTTAGTTTATCTACAGCAGAAAGGGCGGTCATATCGCGTGCAGTAAAAACATTTTTAATCAGTACGACCACAGACCAGGAACACTTTGAACCAATCTGGTGGAAAATTTGATTCATCTATTGTTTGTTATTGTGCCAAAAGCCAAAATATGTCAGCGATATCATATCCCGTCGAAGGTCGACTCTCTCAAAACTACTTTAACAAATGAGAATTACGACACATTACATCATGGAAACTAACACTCTTTCCCTTCTTTCCACTCAAGAATTTAAATATTTGTTGCCTTGTAACCCCAGTTAGTCCGTGACTGTTCCCCAATTCATTAGTGAGCCGTACTTTAGCTCCAATGTGTGTGCATGTAGATTTTAGTGTTGTAACATGGCGTTTAAAGGCTAAAAATGCAAAAAAAAATTGGCTGTACGTCAGTAAAAACATTATTGCACAACTCAAGGATTAAACCAAGTTATTTAATATTTTCCTACTCAGGCCAGCGAGCCGAGTGAAACAGCAGCCGTACACCAACACGCACACACAAACACCTGCTTTTCCCATCATGTGTCTACGAGGAGGGCGAGGAGACTGACAGCAGTGGAAACTCTAGTTGAGTTTTAGTTCAGTCATAGCGTTGCAGCATTTTCTCAGCCAGTACTCTGAGACAAAAGCACAGTGAGGGCAGGAAAAGCCTCTCTGGTCCACTCCGTCGTTGCCAGGATGCTGCTGGGTCACTCTGCATACTCTTCACTCTGCTCCTTCTCTCTCAGCCAGACTACCAG